>JADLZL010001822.1:0-33853 GCA_015844335.1 Chrysopogon serrulatus
AATAGTGTAAGTGCTACATTTTTATATATAATTTCAATATAAATGCTTGGCACATGTTTGTCTCTCGTGCATAGGGTTGTATATGGGCACTAGATGGCACTCACATCAAGGCATGTGTGCCTGCTAAATCTGTGGATAGGTTTAGGGGCCGCAAGTCATACCCCACACAAAATGTCCTAGCAGTTGTCGACTTCGACCTACACTTTACTTATGTCCTAGCAGGGTGGGAGGGATCTGCTTATGATTCTCTTGTGCTGCAAGATGCCCTTTCTCGTCCAAATGGACTAAAAGTTCCCGAAGGTATTCATGGATTTTGAAAATTCTTCTATAGCCTCAATGTTATAACAACACACTAGGCATTATTTTAACTTTGGCTGTAGGGAAGTACTATTTGGCTGATGCTGGATATGCCACTAGGCCAGGGATATTACCGCCCTATCATGGAGTTCGCTACCATCTGAAAGAGTTTCACAGGGCCCAAGACCCAAAATGTCCTAAAGAGCTTTTCAATCATCGCCATTCCCAACTTAGGACAACAATTGAAAGAGCATTTGGTGCTCTCAAGAATCGCTTCAAGATTCTAAGTAACAAGCCATTCATACCCTTGAAGTCACAGGCCAAACTGGTTATCGCCTGTTGTGCCCTTCATAACTGGATACTAGATGATGGACCTGATGAATTCATATATGATGAATCAATTTGGTATAATCACCTACCGAGAAGTAAGGATCATGTATCCGACCGACATGCTGATGTACGTGAGTGGGCTGCGAAGCGTGATTCAATTGCCCAGTAGATGTGGAATGATAGGCTTAATAATGACGTTAGTATTGACAATTAGTTGGTGCTTGCATGTGTCTTTTGGGTTTGTATAGTTTATGGCTGTGTAATCATCTTTAGAATGCACTGCTGTAATGGACTTGTACTTGTACGATTAAATATTATGGTTATTTTGCTTAATGGATTGCTTTTTTATTAAATACATATATTGTTCATTGTATGCTTAATAATTTTTGTTACTTTTAACATTCAATCTTAGCATGCGTAAGGGAAAGAAAGATGGGAAAGCTGATCTTTGGATCGCGTCGGAAGTATAAAACATGGTGATGACACCACCGAAGTTCATGCTTCAATGGTATATTGATTAAAAGGAGAAACCTGCTACCTGTAAGTGGAAGCAACACCACCACCATCTGTGTGCAGAAGCTTTGAATGCTAGATTTGGAATTGGAGCTACCACACAGCAAGTTGATCGTCATTTCAGAATATTCAAGAAGTGGAATTGGGTGAAGCGATCTATGGCCACTAGTGGCTATGGTTTTGATGCAACATCATGTAAGTTCAATATTCACTATTCAGAGAGATCGCCTTCCAAGCTTGGGGTAAGTATACTTGCTGCATATATGTACTTTTAGTAGTCACTATAATATGTTATAGTCTCTAAGCTTACTGAACTCATTAATAATTATTGTAGTCCGGAAAATACAACTATCTTACTCGACCTATTATATATTTCCATCTCATGAAAGAGCTATTTGGAGAATCAGCCAAAGCTAATGGATCCTTAGCTGTGGACCAGTGCACTGCGGATGTTGAAGATGATAATAATGAACCACTAAGTGATGAAGCATATACTCCTGAACATGCTGATAATGATTCTGATACCATTGCTTGTAGAAGCCCAACACTTGTAGGCTCCAGATTGGGCATGAAACGCAAGAACAAAAAGTCACCTAAGAAGAAGCATCTAAAGGATAAGGGAAAACGTGCTAGAGCAATAGGGGATGATGAAATAGCTGCAAGTATTGCCATGCTTGCTGAGTCCATTGCATCAAGTTGCTCTGCACCTATAGATCCTTATGCGAATCTTTGGAAGCACATTGAGGATATACCTTTCCCACCAAGGGACAAGGTTGACATTGCGACCTACCTTTCAAAGCTGGAGCATGTTTATTTGCAGAACTACTTGAACGCTGCTTCAAATCAGTCATTTGGAACTTGGGTCACTGATTACTTAGGTGGTAAGTATCATGGCACCAGTGGGTATGATGGTGAATATGGTAGCTCTATATAAAATAGGGATGTTGAAACTTTTGCTGTCAATGGGGGTGATGTAAATATGGTAGCTGTGTATATAGATGTTCCATGCTTCAGGTGACAAGCATGTGGATGCACTGGCATGTGCTACTTTCGGTATTTTGGATGTGATTCATGTAATCATGTCATCAGCATTAGTAGTGCCTCTTGCTAGGAGTTGTACCTTTTGGTGTCCACTTATTAGATGAAGATGGCTGGATGTAATGAACTGTACTTATGCATAATATGTAATATAGTAATATATGGACCAGGCTCTTAAATTATTGTATATATGGTAAGTACTAAGTCAGACCTGGGCATATTTATTTTGGCATCAAACCAATCAACAGCCACAATTTTGGATTTTACGGATTGGCACCCAACCAATTGAGAGCCATAATTTCTTGCCTTGGTTTTGTCAACTTGAATTTGGCATGCTCTTGTTTTGGCATGCCCTTGTTTTGGCAAGGCAATTTTTGGAGCCTAACCAAGCAGGCTCAGCATGCACCCTGACCATCTTACCGATAAGTTTTTTTTAAGTATCTTACCGATATGTTGACAGAGACACAACATGCACTCTGACTGATTTGGTGTGATAGAGAAACACTATTTCAACGGCTGGCTCCATATGGTGATCGGCTCTCAAAATTCGGCTTATGATCTGTGCAAACAACACAGGAGTTGGCTTTTTTCACGATAACAATTAGATTTTTCTAATCTTTTTTAAAAATGGTTTTATTTATTTGAAAATGATCTTTTTTAAAAAAAATAATTGTTTGACTATTGCTCTTTCTCCATGTTTTCCAGTTATATCCGCCTGAGCGTTCACTTGAACTTTTCAGAGAGGCCAAAAATTTCAGACACCTGCTTCAGCCCTTTTATAGTTCATTTGGTGTCTTGAGATTCAGAACAACTTTGCGCTATGGTGCAAAATAGTGTCGCTCAGAAGGAGCTGAAGCTGATGTGAGCAGTACCAGACATGCTTGGGTAGTTTTCAATTCATTGACGAGCTTACTAAAATTAATGTGTCTTACCAGGTTATAGGGTTAAACTGGACTAGTGTACTAGGTTGAATATACTTTGCGTTAATACCGTTTTAGAAGTTTCCAAAAAAAAAAGTTTTAGAAAAATTCTTATGTTCGTTCAGTTTTAGCCCATTTCGTGGAACGCCGTGGGCGCAATTCCGGAGAAGGCCGTTTGCCACATGCAGAGGGCGTGCTAAGCAGCCCAGCTTTGCGTGAATTGCGGCCCAGTCGGCCCAGCTTCGCTTGAATTGGCGGCCCAGTCAATATGCTATATATCCTAGTCGAAATTTGGCATGTCCAGTACGGCAGTACCTGGACAAAGCATCTTCCATTTGAACGAAAATGAAAAATGAAACCAAAACCTCGATAAATTTGCAGAGACACAGCTCATCACTGGTGGACTGTTCAAGAAATGAGTTTTCCTCTTTTGTATAAAGCCACCCCCAAAAAAAATTGCCAATTGAATTCAGGAAGGAATTACAATATTTTGTTTTGACATTCTTCTATCAACTCATTTGGGTTGAAATTAATTAAAATCTTTTGACCCCCTCTGTAATTATAACAAATCAATTTGCTATCTTTTCCTTTTACTTATTGAGCTACTTCACCCTACCTAGCTTTAGCTTATAATTATACCAGTAGTAACACCACTGTCTGTCTGTGAAAAAAATTGTAGGTACGTACGTACTAATTAATGACTCATCAATCAGTCCTGGCCGGTGAGCGCGGCGTAGAAGAGGACGTTCCATGTGTCCGGGAGCCCGGCGACGCACCAGTGCGTGCAGTCGCCGCCGAAGATGCCGCCGTCGTACTTGGTGGGGTGCGCGTCCTTGCGCAGCTGCGACAGGTAGGTGAAGTCGAGGAGGTAGACGGGCTTGGCCATCCCCGCCAGCACGCCGCGCAGGATCGCCTGCTGCGGGATCGGCCCGCCCGGGTAGGGTCCCGTGCCGTTCAGCGGCTGCGTCTCCCCCATGCATGTCTTCTTCGGCGACGCGCCCCAGTCAGAGCCCCTGCACGCACGCACCACACAGGGCTGAGGTGAGCTGAGCTGATCGATATATGGTCAGTCATGGCGCCGACAGCTGCAGCTTGCGGTTGCCGGGGACGTCGCGGCGGCGGCGGCCGCGTCACGTGGTCGGCGATCGCAACCGCCGTGTGTCAATGTCAAGCCGTCAGTGCGTGTGTGCTGTGTTGCCAACTTGCCATTGATGCAGTGCATGCGTGGTTCATAAATACGGCTGGACGGACGGGCGCGATGCCATGCCACTGCCAGTGCCGCTAGCATGTGAAGTGTCTCAGGACGGCGAGTTGGTGGGGGTGGCTGCGGTGGTTCAGTTGGAGAGGCGGAGCAAGGACGGACATGGGGCCTAGTGTGTTTTTAGTACCTGTAGTGGGAGGGCGAGATCCCCTGGAAGAAGACCTTGGTGTCGGTGTGGACAAGGTTGGCGTCGACCCAGCTGGCCCAGGTGTGGAGCGCCCTGGCGAAGGCCTGCGTGCGGTCCATGTCCTTCACCACCGTGCCGCCGTCCTGGATGTAGTCCCACGGCTGCGTGGGGCCGGTGCGCGGCCACCAGTGCCAGGAGTCGAAGACGAGCACGTCGGCGGCGAGCCAGTCGCGCGCCTGGTCGATGGTGTCCAGCTTGAGGACGCGCCGGCCGGACGCGTCCGTCACCAGGTCCACCAGGTAGTGCGTCAGGTAGTACACGACGGTCACGTTGTAGTCCTGCTTGCCACCGCCATGGCGTGGCGCCATCCAACAAACAAGCAAATGTCGTCAGTGTCAGTCACCGAGCAGTCATGTCATGTGTCATGACAATGGAACACAGCACGGCAGATCCCCCAACCAACCACTGCAAGCAAAGCCTGGAACGTGGCCGTGCCCGTGTCCTTGCGTGCGGCGTGTCGGCGCTCAATGGCGCCGCGGCACGGCAGGCAGGGGAGATGCGCGAGCGTACTACTACGAGAGGTGCCGAAAACGAAAAAGGCAGGGCAGCTAGTGCCAGTGCCAGGACAAGGGCGTCCACTGTCAGAGCAACTCTTGTGGCGCTCTGATCATCTGACACGGGCACGCATTGAGATGTGAGAGACCGAAGCGGACAGGACCGGGGGCAAGGCAATATAGTACTGTAGCATCGTCGTCACCAACCACCAACCCGCATACACGACGCATGGTGGATCCCAAAGGTGGTAGACGCCGCCATTGCAGCCCAGCTCAACTCAATTTGGCCATTTGCTCTGCCCGACTGCTCTCTGCTCTGCCTGATCCATGCCAATTTCTACTGTACCAGTACCGGACTACTGGTACCAAGGTGGTACGTACATTGTAGTACTGCTACAATACTATGCAGTTTCCAGCATGTAGGATCCATGTATACTACCGTACTAATAAACGAGACCAAAAGTAGATATGGAAAGGATACAATGACAAACAAAAAATGAGATATGGACACGGCGACCAATCCTCAAGACGTGCAGGGTTCCAGCAGACGCGGGCGGCCGCGGCACGGCGCGAGACAAGAGTCGCCAGGCGACGACCTCGCGTCACGGGGACCCTCTTGTTTTCCTTCCAGTTGACCTGTGCTGCTGCTGGCGCGGCGCGGCCAACCCCACCGCGGGTTCCCGTGCGGACCAGGCGAGATCGCCCGCCGCCCGTGCCAGCGAACACCCGGCCCCGCCCACCTCCCGCCCGCGCACGACGCACCAAGGGAATTGATTGGTGGTGCGCCGCTGAGCCGGGGGTCCCGTTCCCGTGGGCCGTGTCCCCGCCACCAGCCAGGCGCAGCGGCACACGCACGCGCCAGGATCTGCCCACACTTGCCGCCGGGGCCCCGTCGACCGACAGGGGCACCGGCCGCGGTTGGTTTGGTATTGGTTTAACCCACCGGTTTGTTCACGACCTCCCACTCATGATGCCCAACGCAACCGGCTACCGCCGACCCAGCTTTTTACCGGACAAGAAGACCCAGGACCGAACAAACTACGCACGGAGGAGTCAGTCAGGCGACAGATGGAATCGAGTCGCCACTCGCCACGAACGACACGAACGAACAATGCATCATGCATGCATTTGCATTGTATGTAATAAAGATGATAAAGATGGTAGTACTACCTCGAAGCGGACGGTGGAGGAGGGGTCGATCTTCCCGTTGGCCGGCGAGAGCGTGGTCCTCACGCCGGGCCCCCGCGGCGGCGTGCAGCAGGCACAGCAGCGACTCATACTGGTTGAGCGCGAGCGAGTCGCCGACGAACATGGCCGTCTTGCCGCGCCACATCCTCAGCAGCGCCTTCCCGTCGAACCGGGGCTGCGCGCACGGCGCGTCCAGCTGCCACCGGTACCGGAGGTACGCCGTGTCGGGGCGGCCGAAGCGCGCGCACGCGAACTCGTCGCGGATGAAGGGGCACCGCGACGAGTCGTAGAGCGGGTACGCGTCGTCCACCACCCACGCGCCCGGCGCCGCGAACGGGGCGCAGGACCGCGCCGCCGACGAGGATGACGCGCGCTGGTGCTGCTTCCGCGAGATGGTCACCGCGGCGGCGGCCGCCGCCGCCGTGCACGCCGCTAGCAGTACCAACGCCAGCGCCGCCGCCCACAGCACGGAACGCCGCCTCGCCATACCTTTCCTGCTGGAACGCCGACACACACAGAGAGGAGAAGGCCGAGGTGAGGTGACTGAGGGTGGGTAGGTGCGTGCGAGTGGAGGGGCGGTTTGGTGTGACGGGCACTGGCACGGGGCCCGGCGAGGCGAGAGCGAGGAGGTGTGATAGGCGATGGAGGAAGCGCCGAGCGCGTGGTGGGTATATGTAGCCGCAGCCCTGCTGCCCGTGTCATGCGATTTCTCTCTGTGCCTGCTGCTGCTGATCTGCAGCTGCTTCTTTTAATGGTGGGCGGCTACTGCTACCGCCATGGACGGATGGGCCGCATCCGCATGCACCTGCCGCATGGCTTGGCTGGACGCGCCCGCGTGCCAGCCGAACCCCCCCAAAAAAAGGTCCAAGCTTTGGCATGGCAGCTAGCAATAATAAGTACCAGTAATAGCAGCGGATTCACTGATCATTGGCAGTTCCGCGTACTACTACTACTGATTGGATTGCTTTCGGCGGGTCCGTGCATGGGTGAACGCGAACCAGCGGATGGACGGAAACGAACGAGACGAACCTTGGCAGGAGCGCGGCGAGCCGGCCGGGCGGAGCCGTCGGCTGCTCATGTCCTCCTCCTCCTCCTGTCCCGGCGTCTCCTGGGGCCGCCGCCGTCGGCGGCGTTTCTGTCGACTGGTTTTTCATGACGACGACGAGTACTGCTTTGTTGGTCGAGTGCAGCTCCAAGCTAGTAGCCGAACAGAGGAGGTGCTGTCCTATTTTTCAGGCCAGTTGCCCAGTTGTATGTATGGACTGATTGGGACTGGTTTCTCGGCGCGCTTTACTGCGGTCGACTTCCTGTGGCTGCGCGACGACCGGCGGGCGAGTCCGGCTCCGGCGATGATAGAGAGCTGATTTGGACTCCTCTGGAAAGGGACGTGTCCTCGCGCGATCATGCACTCCTGCTCTATCTTGGATGGGGGCAGCAGGAAGGCCGGCAGCAGGAAGGCAGGAGCTCGGACGGGATCGAGTATATTTTTTAGTACAGAAGGGAAGAACATCTTCTCGGACGGCAACCAATCAATCCTCGTGCGTGAGAGATCCTTTGCCTCCGGGACTTGTCAAGGCAGAAAGGGGAAAGAAATCTGTGGAAATGGAATGGCAGATGATGATAACCCTTGGACAAGTTATTCGGCAGAAGGCACTAGCAACTTCATCCCTTGCCTTTTCTGACCGGCCCAACGAAGAGAGGGATATTCTTTCTCTCTCTCTCTTTTGGCATGGAATGAGAAAAAGAAGACCTGTGCTTTATCATTGGGAACGAGATTATTATTGGCTTTCTTGCCCTTTTCACGTTCATGCCCTTTTCACGTTCGGATGTTCCTACTTGGACGGACGGGCAGGCAAATGGTCAGCTCCTGGATTGGAAGGGGAAAACAATGATAGAGTAGAGCACACCACCATCTGCATCTCCCAGCAAAAGAAGAAATCAAAAGAAAAGCACGCATCTGACAGATGGGCAAGAGAATCTCGGCTTTATTGTAGGACTTAGATTCAGTACAGACCGAGATCTGGCGAGAAACATGCACGAGGAATGGCCAGTCCCATGTCTGTCGCCGGCCGGCTGCTGCTCATCTCTGGATCGAAGGCCGTGGAGCACTTGTCAGTCCCGACCTCCGACCGCATCCTGGATACGATAGGATAACATTACCAAGAAGGTCAGCATGACTTGAACGCAGGAACTTTTGCTTTTGGTCCTGCTAGTTGCTAGTTCGATGATGAGAGCAATCTGCAGGAGTGCAGGATGCAGGGAAAAGCTGGATGCGGGGCTCCCGCCAGCAGGTTGCAGTAGTGCACGTACTCCGTAGCTGCTGGCTGCCTAGCTAGCTAACGCCCAAAACTTGCATCACAAGCGTCGTTTGAGGTGTCATGTACAGTAGTATGTTAGGATCGATCATGATCTTTATCCGTTATAGAGTTAACTAATGCTAGTGCCAGCCAGACAGTTAGCAGAAGCTTACAGAAACATGAGTGATTTCCACTGATTAGCCAACGGGTTGGCCTGGCCTACGTGAAGCTGCAAACTAAACCTTGCTTTTCCGATCGATCCATTTGGTGGGGCAGTGGCTGCCTGATTGCAGTAACGATTACGGTACTCCATTCAGGTCCACTTGGTTGAGAGGAAAAGTGGGAGGGGAGACGACGAAGTTGACACTGACATACTCCTATATACTGACGACGCCGACCTGCTGTTTTTTTTTTTCTTTTGTTTTCTTTCTCTCATTCTCATCTCAGAATGATAAGGCAGTTGGCTTACAGTACTGTACACTACTAGTATTTTCTTCTGCTTGTTTCTTTAAAAAAGAAAGAAAGTATTTTGTTCTGCGAGGTCCACTAATTCGTCTCCCATCAGCTAGCATGGACTACTAGTAGTAGCAGACATTGCCCCTTTCTGTGTAGGATGTAGGACTTGCATGTCTGAGCGACCAATCGCCATGTGAACCATGAATCGCGCTGGGAATGTTATGTTATTTGCAGCATGTTCTTGTTCCTCCTCCTGACCTGACTTGCCAAGCGGCTCCTGGCTCCCTTCCAAACGCTGTTGCTTGTCTTCAGGACGAGGCTATCCAGAGGCCTCTTGCTCTGTAGAGTATTGTACTGGTTGGTCCGGTGGCCACTACTTGATCATCATCATAAGCCACAGTGCCACGCACTAATCATGGCAGCTTAGCTTACCCGAGAGACGACGCGATCTTTGTCTGCATTAATCTCCGTCCAATTGAATAGCTGTCCACTGATGGCGATCTGATGGTGTGTAGGCGTGGTTGCTGGACGCCCTCTGCTCTGCCCTACTGAAATGAAATGCCTTCCGGCTGTTCGTTTTCGTTCACGCACCGGCCGGGACCGGGCATCTAGCTCGTCGCGTGGCCCGCCCATGTCGTCGTCTGCTGTCATGTCTGCAGGAACGAGAGCCCGCGGCAGGGGATGGATGCGATTGGGAAGGAGAATGATTGATTCTGAGCCGTACGTCAGCTTCGGCGGCTAAAGCAGCGGTGAGGTCGACGGGCGGACGACGTCCTTGCACGCACACGGCACAGCACATGAGACGGACGGAATCAGTCTCGATCGGACCCATACTGCAGATGTATGTATCCCGTGACTTGGAGTTGACTAGCGGTGAGGTCAGGTCGACGGGCAACCTCAACCGATGGCGCCACCGTCACGGCAACGGCCCACTGCTAGCTCTGTCGATCTGTTCCGTTCTTCTGCCTGCCTCTAAATGATCCATCCATCCATGCAAGCAGATTCAGTGCTCACCTGGCGAATGCCTGATGATGCTGATGCTTAGTAGAATTGCCTAATTAATATCCATGCGCTGCTGTTCTGTTCTGCGCGAGACTGATGCATCATGGCGAATGCCCTGTTCTGAGCAAATATCAAGAGCATTTTGAAAACCCTCATGTCACACCAATGTTTCGTTTCTCAACTATCCAACACCACAGGAAAAAAATCTCGAATATACAAAAGGTTTGCGCATCTTTAGTATTAACATTAAAAAATAGTAAAAGTTACAACGACACACCACAGATATGACATACTAGGGGGGAAGTGTTATACAGTCAGTTTTGTCCTCCCTAGTAGAGTTACACAAAAATTTGAATTGTAACCGTGAATCTTTCAAGCAAACTTAAAATAATTAAACTCTTAAAGGAGTACACATGAAGATGCCAAGAGTATCTCTAGGAGTTTCCAGAGCCCACTTTCAAATGAATGAAAACTCACCGACAACTCCTTATCTCAAGTCCCAAACTTTGCACACTTATGAAAAATCGATCCAATCGCTTGCAAATATACACGCTTTTTTCCAATCGGCGGATCTAGAGGTCAAAGGATGTTGGAGAAGAATAAGGAGGTAAGAGGGTTCCCAATATAAATATGCAAGAAAAAAAGTATAAAAGTGGTCACGTTGGTTTCAAAATAGTTTAGGATTTTTGATACAAAATTGTCTTCTAGTTTTTAGGAGCAGGATATTACAAATAGTGGAAAAATCCACAAATATGTTCCCTATTTCTTAGTGACTTGAAAAATTTATTGATTTACCAATTGTTTTTTTTTTAACTATTGGAAATGCTCTAAGGTAGCTGCTGTTTTCCTTAATAAGGATATGTGAAAATAATAGAGAAATATACATGTAAGCATACCTTCAGGTTAACTTTACTGCATACATATAATGTCTCGGTTAACTTTACTGCATACCTATAATGTCTCTTCCCCATATATTTGGCAACAAAATCATGATGGTTTGAAACTACTCGCAAATCCAAATCCAAATCCAAATCCAACAGTGCCATTTCTATATCATAATGAGTATCCAAATAACAATATTAGAAGAAAAAATAGTTAACTAAAGATTCAGAATTGGATATTTGCTCATGCATGCTGTATCATATTGTTAATCACCTCCATTTCAGCATTAATAATCACATAATTCTCAAATCATGATCCCGTTTGTGTATAGCATTAGTCAAACGCATATACGAATGGTGTGGCCGCAGGTTATTATTTTTGAAATATATAGTGTTAATTAATTAATAACGATTAATTGTACTATGTTATATAAAAACAAATTTTGAATATAATGGTTTAAAAATGCATGTATGGATTGAGGCATTAATCACGGCAAATGTAAAACCTCGAGAGCTCCTAGCGCGATAAAACTATGCATGCGGACGTGCAGCCATGGTTTTTCTTACCGATCGGTAATCGCCGGTAAGGCCGGTTACCGACCTTTACCGGTCTGCACCGGTTCGGTTTTGGACCCGGTACAAACCGTTAGGGTTTTTTAAATTTGAAATTTGAATTTAAAAATGAAAAATTCTAAAAAAATTTATAAAAATAGTTCATGATTTATAGAATTCAATGGTGTCAAAATTTTTCAAATTTGAGTTCATTTAGTATTTATTTTGACCTTTGAAAGTTTGAAAAAAAAAAAAAAAGAAAAAAAGGCCGCGCCCATTAAGGCCCATCAAATCATGAAGGTCGAAAAAATATACTAAACGCACTCAAATTTAAAAAATTTTGACATCATTGGATTCTATAAATCAAGAAGTATTTTTAAGAATTTTTCTAGCATTTTTTTTTTAAAATATTTTTCATTTTTCATTTGAAAATTTTTGACATCATTGGTTACCGACCGTAACCGGTTCTTCGGCCGGTAAACCGGTCTAACCGACCGGTAAACCTGTTCTTACCGTTTGAACTACGCCGGCTTCAAAATTCAAATTTGAAATTTGAATTCATCCGTATAAATCGGTAACCGGTTCTTACCGGCCGTAAGCCGTTACCGGTGGCGGGCGGTTTGGTTGTCCGGAACGGTAAAAACCCCCCCTGCGTGCAGCACTGAGCACAAAGCACAAAAGAAATTGTGGAGCTTGCAAACGCAGGTTTTTTACGCCTTGTTCGGATTGCAAGTTTTTGCAATCCGAATGAATAGTAGCGTTTCGTTTGTTTGTGGTAAATATTATCCAATAGTGGTCCAACTAGGCTCAAAAGATTCGTCTCGTGATTTACAACTAAACTGTGTAATTAGTTATTTTTTTTATTTATATTTAGTGCTCCATATATATGGGTAAAAAATTGATGTGATGGAGAGAGAGTGGAAAAACTTGGAATTTTGAAGGAACCGAACAAGGCCTTAGTAGTCGGACATGACTCGCTCGACGCTCATACATGGGAACCGTCACAAGCTAATAATCAATATATAAGTGCCACTGGGCATGCAGCGCGTTTTATCTCTATATAATATAATGATATCCTTCTCATTGTTGCTTACTTCCGGCCTTGTTTAGTGTCAATACAGTTCAGTTGCAAAGCAGATCCAAACTTGGATTGATGAGGCACACAACAACAACGTTTGCAGGGAAGGGAGGAGCTCTGCTCGTCACACGGTGTGTGTGTGTGTGTGTGTGTGTGTCTATATATATATATATATATATATATATATATATATATATATATATATATATATATATATATATATATATATATATATATATATATATATATATATATATATATATATCAGACTGATAAGTATTATATACTGTTATTGAGCCTTCCTTAGCATTTGTAGGGTCCCCTCGGCCTGCACCGTCTGCTTAGCCCATCCATATTGAGTAGAAAAAATTAGTTTAATTTGGACACTCCCTCCATCCTCAAATAAATTATTTTTTTTAGAATCCACTATAAAAAACATCCATGACATATAATTAGCACATATGGTATATCTAATCTTACTATTACTAATTAGAGGCCTCAACGGAGGCTCAGCGTTAATTCTCACGGGACGCACTAAAAAAAAAATATTAGAAATTCTCACATTAATCGAAACATCCAACCACAAATCAAAAGGCTAGCCGTCTATGACCACTGGATCTATTTTATTTTCTAAGAATTACCTACTTCTGCCATTATAGATAACAAATATAGTCCGAAATCTTTTTGTTTGGGAAAACTTCTGCCGCATGTGGAAAAATCTTCAACGGCAATGCAAATTCCAGGTCGGTCAATCTGTTATATTAATATTACGTAGAAGAGCTTGAGTAGCCACGTTCCCGTACGCCTATCATATGGGGCCACCAACTATCGTTCAGTTGGTTATATTAATTATTTTTGCCTTTAATGGCCGTAGATAATAGATATCACGTTCATTAACCTATCAAACCAAAAAGTTGACTGAACCAAGCATCCAATTCAAAAAAATCAACAGCATGTGAAAGGTTTCACACTCTTCCAATTATGAAAGATTTCACAATAATGCCTCAAATTTGTATCTAAATTACCCAACTCAGTCATTGTGAAAGGTAATTCAAAATAATTAACTAAATTTATTATCAAAATGGCACACTTTTACCATTATGAACAATAATTTAACATAAGCCCCTCATATTTTTTACAAATTACCCACTTCGTTATTATCTTACTATTACTAATTAGAGGCCCCAATGGAGGCTCCACGTTAATTCTCACCAGACGCGCTAGAAAAAAAAGATAAATCAAAGAAATTTTCACAATAATCAGAAAGATCTGGCCATCAATTTGAACTCCATTAATATTAATAGCCTTTAGATCTATTCTATTTTCTAAAAAATTACCCACCTTTGCCATTATAAAAATACCTAAAGGTAACCAACCCCCTCAACTTAAATCTTAATTACCCACTTTTGCCATTATAAAATATAACATGCTATTAATGATCACTTGCCTCTCACACGTAATAATACCAGATAAGAGATCTTCTAATTGATAAATGAAAAGATAGATTATATTGTTGCCTCCCGTGGTCGTCGCAGCCGCCAGTCATAATCATGGAGCTTCAATCTATCAATCATGGAAAGTAAATTGACTTTTCTTAAACCTGTACGTTACGTCGGGCTTCCCTCCCGGTCTCTTCTTTGCTTTGGCCGGCTTTCTCCTCCCAGAGTCACGCCTTGCCGGTCCATTGCAGCCCCAGCGACGGATATATGCTTTGGTGAGCTTCTTTGTAGTATTGTTCTTTCGATTGCCAAATTAACCTTCAATTTGAGCTTGGGCGTACATGTTTCAGAAACCACTAGAACCAACCCAGATCAAGAAGATATGGGGCAAGCCGGATTATATATCATGGTCTGCATGCTTTGGTGTCTGTACAATACTTCTGCTAAACATACGCATTACGCTGCTGTTGCTCGCTCATGCTTCGTGGTTCTTGATGCAGGTATGCTGCTATTGCGGCAGGCGCGAGCTTTGGTGTGGACGCCGAGATCTCTTTTTACAATAATTTGTGGCGTACATGAGTATCCTATCGCTACTGAGCTGCAGGTATATACTCTTGCTCGCTCATACTACTACACCCGCGCGTGCCAATCTCTATCTAATTAATCTGGACACGAATGTAGATTAAAGTAAAAAAAAATATTTCCCATGCCTATACATAAATGAACCCATGATTATATATCAATAGGATTGATGAAGGGAAATTGATGATAATAAGAGACATGGTGTGACCTATTTATGGAAAAAGGTGCATCAAAAGGAAGAGCAAAGAATGCTAATCTCCATATATATATTCCTATATTTTGTTAGCACCTGGAGTTTATTACCACAAAACACATTCTGTAATACATTGCACCCGATGAGGAAATCGCATTTAAAATGTATGACATATGTTGTTTAGTGATACATGTATAATAGGTAAACATGTTATAGGAAATTTGCAAAAAAACATATCAAGTAAATGAATTAAAATTTGCAAAAAAAAATAGTGTATAACCATATAAAATATTTACACTAACTAAAATTTGCTGGCTATCCTCCATGTCAGGTAAGCATGTTAGAGTAAATTTGCAAAAAAAATCAAGTAAATGAATTAAAATTTGTAAAAATAGTATATAACCATATAAAATATTTAAACAGACTAAAATTTATTGGCTAGCCTCCATGTTATTTCTCATCAGCGTAATAGAAAAAAATAAATTTTAGAAATTCTCACGTCACAATAATCAGAAACATTTGTTCTTTTATATATTCAGTGGACCCCAATCATCATCATCATCAATAATAGCCATTGGATCTATTTGCTTAACAAAAGAATTACCCAACTATGCCATTATAAAGAATGCATCAAGTAACTTGTTAAAAACTAACCTATGCCTTTATGAAAGATAATTCAAAATAATCTGCCAAATTTGCATCTAAATTAGCCTCTTCTTCCATTATAAAAACAAATCAAAATAGATTCCTAACTTTGCATCAAAACTGCAGACCTATGCATCACAATAAACAATTTAAAATAACCGCCTAATACTTTTTTTATAAAATAGCTGCATCTAGCTATAAGAAAGATAACGCAAAGTAACCTTTGATATATGCATTATCAAGTAAATTAAAATTAACACACTGAATTTGTATCTAAATTACCCACCTCATTCATCCAAAAAAAAATAAACAAAAATACAAACTTATGCCTTAAATTTTCATATAAATACTTCAATAATCTGTGAAGAAAAAATAATTCAGTGTTTTATAAAGTATGTTATATATATTCTAAATTACAGATTTCAACAACTGTTAGGCTAAAAGTAAGCTTAAACAAAATTCTACGTTCCATATGTAGACTAAGTAAACATGGATAAATTTACGTCATATAAATATTGGTTAGTTAATTTTAAGCACTCCATATTTTATAAAACAATGCCGCTACAAATAAAATTACGTGATAGTGACGTGCTGCAAGATGAAACGACTATTTATAATATTGTAGGGACTGAGATGATGAAACCTAGGACCTACATCTTTCTTAACAAATTAAAAAGTGAAATTGTGAAAAGAAATATACAATAAGCATTAGAGTTTCAACCTTAACATACGAACAAAAATAATTGCACTTTCTAGATAAAAAGTTAAATTTGAAGTATAGATGATTAATGATGGCAGACAATGGTATGCAACAATAGTACATATAACATAAGTTTAGATTTCCGCTACTCGCTTATCTTTGTTAAGAAACATGTTCTAAAGTAAACATAGATTTGCATCCAATTATACACAAGCTATTACACCCTTAAATTTACATCTAAATTACCAATTCTAACAGTACAATACATCTAAATTATCAGCTTATTCAATTAAAAGAGTATTTAAATGACCATAAATCATATATATGTTCCTATATTATCCACTGCTATTAATGTCAATATGTTATATTTGATTAAAGTAGACAAACATATTGTGACATCATGCATATAAAATACTCATCCATTCATGAGAGATAAATAAATACATTATGTTTCAAAGCAACCCTGAAAATTATTTCCTAAATATATGATACTAAATAATTATTTAAAATTATTGATAACCATGCCATTGTATAAGTTGATACTTTTGATAAATTTGTACACTTTAACTAAAACATTTGACACAATTTTTTGATTGTAACCATTATTGCATCAATCACTCTGGTAATAAACTTCATACGTCTTGAGAAGTAGGGAGAATAGTGCAGGCTACAACTGGGTATAGCTTTGTGCCATTTCAGATTGCTTTTGGTGCAAATGTCATTATAAGGCTTAAATATTAATATTCTCTTGAGGGTAGCATTACTACCAATCGTAGATCTCCTGTCAAACTCTAAAATGATCTTAAACAACATAGTGTAGGTTTAAAATGACTATTCATGCTATCATTGTACTTAAGAGTGCAGTCTACAACCTAGAGTCTATATTCTTGAAAATACCAAAGGATGCCAAATAAAAGATATAATAAGCATGACGATATAGAGGGAGGGAAAAAATTGATGATATAGAGGGAGGGAAAAATAAGGGTAATAATTGATCGCTACAACTTAAATTGATGACTACAAATCTTTAGCAATCCATAAGGGTAATAATTGAAAATAAAAAATTTGATTCATGACGATATAGAGGAGGGAAAAAATATAGATCAATAATTGATAATTCTATCACAAATACTACATACTATGCGTTATGCTTATTGTGTTACAAAAATGAACAAAGAGAAAACAATAAGATTTAATACAAGTAATGTTATTCCAAGAGATATTAAACAATAACTAATGTCGACCTCCTTTATAAGATTCTAGCCCATGCGAGAGCACGGGTTGATAGACTAGTGAATATTAATGCAAAGTATGCCCTAAGTTTGCATTCAAATTGCTTACTCATTTACGCTATTCTGAAAGGTAACTTATAGTAACATCTTTTTATTCATATTTTTTATAATAAAATAAAAATATCATTCCATTCTCATCTAAATACTACTATAAGCTATTACAAACAATAATTAAATATCTATAAGTTATGGTACATATATTTATAAATTACACATTTTTACCACTGGAAAGTTACAAGTAAGCATAATGTTATGCACCATATCAGCAAATAAAGACATATAAATGTATCCAACAAATAAAGACATATACATCAAGGTAAATATTTATTTTAATAGCTTATGAAGCATTAAAAATGTTGTCTTAACTAAACACATAGTAACGGCACTAAACAGTCATTATGAGGCTTAAATATCAATACGCTCTTAAGATTAGCATGGCTATCTAATCCTAGATCCCGCTTCAAGCTCTACCACTAATCTTAAGCAATGAGGGAATGGTTCTTTAGTAATCATAATACTTAAGAGTAAAAAATGACCTAAAATCCTTACTTTTTATCGGGTAAAAATGAAGTGTTAATAAGCACATGAGTTTTAAACTTAAGTTGGGGATAAAAATCTATAGGAACTAATAAGAATTTTAGGTTCACGAAATCATAAGATATTTGCTACAACATGCTGAAGATACACAAGAATTATCATGCAAACGAAATAATTATGAATGTGGATGAAAAATATAGACCATGATCGATAAGTACATCACAATTAGATAGATGTTATAAATTATCTATTTATGCTAATTGTGTCACAAAATGAACAAAAGAAAAATTAAAATTTAATTTAAGTAACTTTTATGAGCCAGATAGATTAAATAAAAATTAATGCTTATGTCTCATATAAGATTCTGGCCGGTGCAAGAGCACGGGTTGATTGACTAGTGATACTAATTTGATATCATAAATCTTGATGGATTTTTCTAAAAATTCGGATAAAGTTCAAAAGGATTGGCTTAAGACAAGTTTAAGAATTGGGAGAAAAATGCAAAACTGAGGAGAAAAACCTTTTATTTATTGCAACTCACCTGTGCCTAGGCAACAACGATCATGTTGCGGACCCGAGTCAATATGGACCCCATGTCCAGGGCGAGCTATGCTAATGCCTCCAGTGTCTTGGCCCATGCCACCAGCTGGTTGTGGGAGAAGGGTCGCTCTTCACACAGCCAAATCCCCTTGGCAACCAGATGATGATCCCCATGGCTACACTAAGGACAGACACTGGATGAGGTTGTTGTGAAGGTACCTATCTTGGTCCACACAGAGCTTGTGGTAGCTCCTACATACATTCCATTAGTCCTTCGACGACACTGAATTCTTGAAGGACGTGACATCAATGAAATCCGGCGTAGAGCCTCCTGATTGGATATGTAAGGATCATTAACAGCAAAATCAGCAAATAAAGTTCAACATAACGAACTACTAACCCGTAGAGAATAATAGCTTGGCGTTGTCGACTCCCTTTAGTATTAGGAGCATTCAAAATAGAAATAGGGACCAACTCAATCCCACGTGCAAGAAGGAAGCTTAACGGTTGTAACACCCTCGGTGTTACCGCGTAAACAACTCACTAAGCCGTGTCATGAGCATCATGTTTATGTATTTTTGCATGTGGCAAAATAAAACAATTAAATTTTGTTACACTAAAATGCTCAATAATAATGTTAACAATGAATGATCTTTATGCTTGCTTAATTATTGTTTAGACCATGCCTTGGTACTGATCTTGAGTAGTGCGAGTAGCTAGCTATTTCTCTAGTAAAAGCTACTACTTGAAGAATCACAGACGATTGTGCAGCATTAATCATGCAGTAGGGCAGTAGCTAGGAGGCCTTGTGATAAATATTTATCCTCATACTGCAAGCCGGCTTCCGAGGTCTTGGTCAAGTACCAGAGAAACTATTGATCTTGTCTGATCCATCAACTTGTCCCTCACGCTGATCTATCTCTTGTTCAGTTCAGTTGGAAATTGGCCCCTTGACTTGCTAGCCTGCAAGAATTCTCATTCTCCATAATTCCTTGGATTAAAGACCTAGTCAAGACTTCCTCTCCTTATTGACCTGAAGTCTCCTCCATCAATCTCATGGCTTGCATGAATGACCAGCACTCCACATCACGTCATGAACCTGAATGCCCAAGAAATAGTACTACTCGCTATCAATGAATGCCTTCCCATGCATACTACCACTCACCAGATTAAATGGAGCAGCATGCATCTGCACTCTCGGTCAACACATGCATGCAAGTTAATTTCCGTGGTCCCCAAGGCAAGAGTAATTTTTGTTCTCCTCAATTTCAACCATGACCCACGGCAGGTGCTGGTCAAGTCCATTGGTGTCATTAGCCTCCTCCAAAAATACCTTTTTAATTTTCGGAATTAATTAGTGACCGACTTGTAAAATCAATATCTCCCTCATATGAAATCCAATTATATTGATTCTTCTCCTAAATTCATCTAAAATCATGCTCTACCTATCCATATCATTTTCTTCGCCTGTAGAGCTCATTTGAATTTATTTATTTTCTATGATTAATTATTTGCGCGTTCAAAGCTAACGGAGTGACTGAGAAAGCACGAGGCCGAGCTGAATCCCACCTATCTTTTCCTCTCTGCTACATAGCAGGGCCGCACCATTATTTTCATCAGAGGGAAGTCATCTTGGGTAAATTCATCGTGTCATGCAAGGCGAGTTAGGCCAACCACTGCAGCTTGTAGAAATTCTTGTGCCAATAATGGTCTTGTTGAAGCTTGCCAATTTTTCACCCTGTGTCGATGACCGATCGCAGCAACACCATCTCACACGCTACGCAGTAATCGCACAAAGAGCCCATCGAGCACGCCGCTCACTTACTACTCGCAATGGCATGTGCATGCACTAGCAGCACCTACACGTTGAACCCAAAACACACTCCGCAACCATTCACTTACCTGCAAATCCAAATATTGATTAATCCAATCATTTTTCTTCTTCCATAAATGGATTAGCATCCAATATCAAGACGCGCAGAATCTCCAACAATTATGTGACCTGTCGCTGTCCCTTCTTTCTATTCCAATCACCCGTGCTATACTCCACCTACAAGTCTCGCCGCATCGCTTTGCAAAAATTATAAGCACACGACGCGCTGCCTCTGCATTATGTGTCGTGTACGCCAGGCAACTCTTCATTAACTTCTTATACACCAATCATCCCGTTTCGCCTGCCTATAAAAGTACATGTGGGTAGCTCTTCCTTTGCACTGAGCTCACTGAGCTGTCCCACTCCACCAATCACCGTGTTTCTTCCCAAATCAAATTCCTCTATTCTTACCCGAGAAAGCTGTGTCTATCAATTCTCCCGAGCTGTGATCAGTCAAGGTAGCTAGATGCCCTTTTTTGTAAGCTTAATAAGTTGCTTAGGAAATTTAGTTGGTGCAGCTATTCCATATGATGCTATGATATCTTGTTTTGTGAGATTAATGCATAGTTTAGTACCTTAGCCATTAGAGCTAGCTGATCGATGCAGTTGTCTGTTCCTTTTTAAGAGTTGCTGTTGCCTAAATATTAATTGTTGCATCATCATCATTGCATGCATATAGAGAACGAGTTGGCGGAGATCGTGACCATCGGCGATCAGGAGTACGAGGAGATCGTCGAGGAGTACGAGGAGGCGATCATCGTCCCGGAGGAGCTCCGTGAGTCGTTGCCGACCGACCTCATCGACACCGCGCGCTTTGCCCAAGGCAAGCCCCGGTGCATAACCCCTATTTTTATAATCACCGTATAAATATATGTTGTGCATTTACGTTACAGGAATTCTGTGAAACCCACATGCATAAATATTTATCCTATGAGTCTTACTAGTGCAGGATCGTATAGCTGCTATGCTTAGGTTATCGGTAGCGTGAGTAACCTGCCGTTACTCACAATAGAGGAATATTATTACTCTCATAATAAAATGATGGAAGAAAAATGGTGACCGGGCAGGGATATGGTTTGGGTATTGGTGGGTGTGACATTTTATGTTCCGTGGCCACGGGGCTTAGCTTGGTCACATTGTTTCCCTGTCCGTGTCGATTGAGGACCGTCCGTTGCTGTGGATGGTAGTCAGGTCACAGACTTATTGTCCTGAGCACATACTTGCTTGTGGGAGCGGGAAGGCTTGTTTCATTCTTGTCGTGGGTTCCGGCTCTATCTGGACCGGCTGATTGGAGGCGGAGATGGTGGAGGTCCTTGCACCCTACCGAGTGCAGAAACTCAGGTAGTGGGGGCTTGGAGTCCAAGCTTGGGGACGGGGACACTGGAGCCCTCGGCGGGGAGTGGGATGGGTTGGTCTTACTTGTGCCTAGGGTACAAGTGGGGCGTGTGTTTTCGGGGCACCCAGTGGGTATATTGATTCGCGAATCGCCGTTGGTTTCGAGGCAGTGCGACTTGACTATGGTCTAGCACCGTAGTAAGAACTGAAACATGGAGATGGATAAAAAGGACTCTGATTGCTTATCACTTGCTTGAAAATAGAATAGGTGCTTATATAGAATGGTTAGCTAATGAACCTAAAATGAAGGCTAATAACCTGACAATAAGGATACACTCTTAGTAATGCTTTCCGCAAATAAACAAAACAGCAAACCATATAGCCCCAAAGATATCCTTGAGAGTCGGGAAGTTATTCCCACTAGTCGGGTAAGTCTTGCGAGTACATTGTGTACTCGGGGTTTATTTTACCCCATTGCGGGTGCAGCCTGAAGAGCTCGTTCTTGTGTGTGGAGGATTCTTCCGGTGGGCACAGATGGAATCCTTGTATCGTTTCCGCTAGTGTTTAATTAATTTTTCTTTGCTTAATTTTCTACACTCGAAACTCGGTATTGTAATGAATAAATTTTCAAGACTCTATGTTGTATGAATTGGAATAAATGATGTAAGTTCCGCACTCATTATGTATCCTGGGTGAAATTGTGGATTTTTCGAGTTCTCCGTGGGGTGTGCTCGACGTAATTTGTCCGAACTAGTGCGCTCACTTGAGTACTTAGTGTCTAATGGAAGACGAGTACTCTTGTAAGTGTATTAATTCAGGCGGTTCTGCCACAGTTGGTACCAGAGCAATTAATGAGTATTCGGAACTTAAAAACCTATTTCAAAACTAAAACTTGACCAACAAAAGTCTTTTCAAAAGGTAGGCCGTGGTAACTTTACGTATATAAGTATAAGCCCTAATATTATGGTCTATCTAGGATAGTGGCACTGGTTTTTTTTTAACTAATCATTTTCTGCAGGTATGCTAACTTACGTGACGTAAGAAATCGATTAGTATTCGGCAAGTGAGTGTGCGATGTGCCAAATTTTATACGTATGCCACTATATTTCTGGCTTGAGTGATGCGAATAGGTCGAGCATGCATCATTAATCAGAACCTTGCAAAGTTAAACCTCCCCTCACATGAACCTCAGTAATTTAATAATCTTAATAAAAAGAAATGTTGTCACCTAAAGAAGAAACTTAGATTTCAGAGATAGTTTGTCTAGCCTTATCAACTCTCTTAGCCCCTTGTTCCGGATTGGAAGGCCTTGTTGCTGATTTTGGACGATCCGCTTGCGGATGTCGGTTCAGTCTCGAGCACGGTAGCTCCCGGCGAAAACAGCCATGGTCATCATGAGGCTGAAGGTGGTGGTCGAGGCGCCGAAGGAAACATTGCGGCTCAGTTTGTTGAGCCTCCACCGCCACCACCGGCTCCTCGACCATCGCGGAGATGCCGGGCGAGAGGTGGTAGCTGCTCGCCGTGACTCAGCTCGTGCTTTGGAGATGCTAGCACAGGCTGTTGGAGGGATGCACCGTGGAGGCAATGGTGGGAACGGAGGTGGTGCCCGTGATCCTGAGAGGCCCTGTTCTTACCAAGATTTCTTGGGAACGCACCCACCTACCTTCATCCCGACTGCAGAGCCTCTGGACACGGAGCATTGGCTTCGTGGTCTAGAGCAAAAGTTCTTACTGCTCGCCACAGTGACCGATGAGCAGAGAGTGCGCTTTGCTGCACAACAACTTCAGGGGTCCGCGACTGCTTGGTGGGATACATTTAACGCCATGCAGCCTGCGGGTCACCGTGTGACTTGGGACCGATTTCGCGCCTTTCGTCAAAGCACTTTATTCTGCAGGCCTTCGGAAAGGTGAAGTCGGCAGCAGTTTCGGAATTGAAGCAAGGGAATATGTCCGTGATGGATTATGTCAACAAATTCAACCACCTCTCACAGTATGCAGGAACTCATGTGGACACTGATGCAAAGAAGATGGACTGCTTCAATCGTGGTCTTTCTAGTGTCCTGCAAGAGAAATTATTTACTGGAGGCTACAGTACTTTTGGAGAGCTAATGAATGCTGCCATCACTATAGAGGGGTTGCAGCGTGACGCACAGGCTGAGTGGAAAAGGAAGAGGGCGTTTATGGGTTCTTCTAGTCACCCACAGTCGCAAAAGGTCCAGGTGGTTAGAAGGGTGCCCCACCACTCTCCTGGTGGACAACAGTCCCACCACACTCAGCAGACTCGTCTGGTGTATCAGCCTCAGTACCGTGCACCCACTCAGCAGACACAGCAGACTCAGCAGCCTCAGAGACAGCAGTTTCCTCCTCGTCAGGGACAGGGAAGCAGCAGGGTAGTCTTGCCTGGTGTTTGTTTCAGGTGTGGCAAGGAAGGCCACTATGCTCGAGATTGTCCACAGAATCAGCCTTCTCAGCCTTCAGCTAACTCCCGACCGGTCAAAAGGACTATTATCGGGAAGAAGGTTCACGCCCGGCCGTTCCGGACAAGTTAACTTCACCGACGCGAGAAGAGATTCCCTTGAGGAGAGCCCACGTAATGGCTGGTATGTTCTCCATCAACTCCCATCCAGCATGTGTGTTGTTTGATTCTGGTGCATCACATTCATTTATGAGTTTGGGATATGCACTAAGGCACAATATTCCTACTATGGCTATTCCTATTGCCTATAGAATAAAGGCACTGGGTGCACAATTGTGCATTAAAACCCGAACTGAGACAGTCAGCTTAGTTCTAGCCACTCACCCTTACCGCCTTCAGTTTATGGTGCTACCTAGTCAGGGAATAGATGTGATTCTTGAAATGAATTGGTTGCAGAATAATGGGGTAGTCCTGAACCTTAAGCAGCGAGTGGTCGAGCTAAAGCTTCCTTCTTCCGAGGGGACAGAATGACTCTTCTTATGCCTTGGTTCTGTCTTGCCAGTTGTTGCACATGTTGAAGCCTCTCCGGATCTTGTTTCTATTCCCGTGGTCTGTGAGTTTCCTGATGTCTTTCCTGAGGATCTTCCTGGGTTGCCACCTGATAGAGAGGTAGAGTTCACCATAGAGTTGGAGCCGGGAACTGTTCCCATTTCGCGACGACCTTATCGCATGGCTCCACCAGAGTTAGCAGAGATGAAGAAGCAGTTAGAAGAACTGTTAGTGAAGCGTTTCATCCGTCCTAGCACATCACCTTGGGGTTGTCCAGCCATTTTTGTGAAAAAGAAAGATGGTACTCTTCGCATGTGTGTGGATTATCGCCCTCTTAATGCGGTAACCATTAAGAACAAGTATCCCTTGCCTCGCATCGACACCTTGTTTGATCAGTTAGCTGGTGCAAAGCTGTTTTCAAAAATTGATCTCCGTTCTGGGTACCATCAGATAAAAATCCGGCCCCAAGATATTCCAAAAACAGCCTTCTCCACAAGATATGGCCTTTATGAGTATCTAGTCATGTCTTTTGGTCTCACCAATGCTCCTGCCTTCTTCATGTATCTCATGAATTCAGTCTTCATGCCGGAGTTGGACAAGTTTGTGGTAGTGTTCATTGATGACATTCTTGTATACTCCAAGGATAAGCAAGAACATGAGCAGCACCTCCGTATAGTGTTGACTCGGCTGCGAGAGCACAAGTTGTATGCCAAGTTCAGCAAGTGTGAGTTTTGGTTGGACCGAGTGCAGTTTTTAGGGCATGTCTTGACTCCTGAGGGTATCTCTGTTGATCCTAATAAGGTGCAAGACGTGCTAAATTGGGTGTCTCCAAAATCTGCACATCAGATTCGTCAGTTTCTAGGTTTAGCTGGTTATTATCGGCGCTTCATTCCAGACTTCTCCAAGCTAGCCCAACCTATGACCAATTTGCTTCGAAAGGATTCTAAGTTTGTGTGGAGTCCAGCTTGTGAGAAAGCCTTCTAAACTTTAAAGAGATTACTTACCTCAGCCCCTGTTCTTGCTCAGCCAGATATTGAGAGACCTTTTGATGTGTATTGTGATGCATCCAAGATCGGACTCGGTTGTGTGCTCATGCAAGATGGAAGAGTAATAGCCTATGCTTCCCGCCAGCTGAAGAAGCATGAAGTAAATTATCCCACCCATGATTTAGAGCTTGCTGCAGTAGTGCACGCTCTAAAAATATGGAGACATTATTTATTGGGAAATAAGGTGCACATCTATACGGACCACAAGAGCCTCAAATATATTTTTACTCAACCTGAGTTAAATATGAGGCAACGAAGGTGGCTTGAGTTGATCAAGGATTACAACCTAGAAGTTCATTATCATCCTGGTAAAGCAAATGTGGTGGCTGATGCTTTAAGCAGGAAGTTACATCAAGGTGACAGGTCACTAGATGATTCTGTCTCTCTGAAAAATATGAGTGAGAATGAGGAATCCTTGACCCATAATCATTCTGATATTCTAGCACATATTGCCTTAGTCTCAAGTCTATATGAGCAGATTATTATGGAGCAAAGGCAAGATGCTAAAGAGATTCCTCATATCAAGAAGCTCATCGCTGAAAATCGTGGTTCTAATTTCAGCATTGATGAGATGGGTGTAGTCAAGTTCAAAAATCGTTTGGTGGTTCCTGCCAACGAAGAGCTTAGAAGGACAATTTTGGATGAAGCTCATAATTCCAAATTGTCTATACATCCTGGAAGTAACAAGATGTATCACGATCTGCGTACTTTGTATTGGTGGCCCAACATGAAGCAAGATATTACCAGATACATAGCAGAGTGTGATATTTGTAGAAGGGTTAAGGCAGATAAACTTCGTACACCGGGTTACCTGCAACCTTTGCCTATCCCTGCATGGAAGTGGGAAGATATCTCTATGGATTTTATCACGGGCTTGCCCCGTACTACTAAGGGATACGATTCCATTTGGGTCATTGTGGATCGTCTCACCAAGTCTGCTCATTTCCTCCCGGTAAAGACGGACTATACAACCACAAAGTATGCCAAGTTGTATTTTGAAAAGATTGTATCATGGCATGGAGTGCCCCTGACTATCATTTCAGATCGAGGGTCAGTGTTTGTCTCTCAATTCTGGAAGCAGTTGCAAAATTGCCTAGGCACTCATCTTCTCACTAGTTCAGCTTACCACCCGCAGACAGACGGTCAGACTGAGAGGGTCAACCAAATCCTCGAAGATATGTTGAGAGCTTGTGTCATCTCTTTTCCTGAAAAGTGGGATGATTGTTTGCCTCTAGCTGAGTTTTCTTATAATAATAGCTATCAAGAAAGTATTAAGATGGCACCTTTTGAAGCTCTTTATGGCAGAAGGTGTAGAACACCGCTTAACTGGGTTGAAGTAGGAGACCGTGGTTATTTTGGGCCAGATCTTATCAAAGAAGCAAGAGAGCAAGTCCTTATCATTCAGAGCCATTTAAAAGCAGCTCAGACACGTCAGAAGAGTTACACAGACAAAAGAAGAAGACCGTTGCATTTTGAAGCTGGTGATTATGTTTACATAAAAGTTTCTCCTATGAGAGGTGTGCATCGTTTTGGAGTTCATGGAAAATTAGCCCCTCGATATGTTGGACCCTATAAGATTCTAGAGCGATGTGGTTCTGTGGCTTACCGCATCCAACTTCCGGATATTTTATCGGCGGTCCATAATATTTTTCATGTTTCCCAGTTAAAGAAATGTTTGAGAGTTCCCACAGAAGCAGTGGAAATTGAAGGGTTATCCATCCAACCTGATCTCTCTTATGTTGAGCATCCTATCAAAATTTTGGATGAGAAGGAAAGAGTGACTAGAAACAAAGTGGTAAAATTCTATAAAGTTCAGTGGCAAAATCATTCTGAAGAAGAAGCGACTTGGGAACAAGAAGATTATCTTTTGAAAAACTACCCTCACCTCCTTCCTAATGTGTCAAGGTAATCAAAGTTAATATGCAAATAATATAATTTTTTTTTTTTCACATTAGGCACTCACATGAAATCTCGAGGATGAGATTTTTGTTAGGGGGGAGAGCTGTAACACCCTCGGTGTTACCGCGTAAACAACTCACTAAGCCGTGTCATGAGCATCATGTTTATGTATTTTTGCATGTGGCAAAATAAAACAATTAAATTTTGTTACACTAAAATGCTCAATAATAATGTTAACAATGAATGATCTTTATGCTTGCTTAATTATTGTTTAGACCATGCCTTGGTACTGATCTTGAGTAGTGCGAGTAGCTAGCTATTTCTCTAGTAAAAGCTACTACTTGAAGAATCACAGACGATTGTGCAGCATTAATCATGCAGTAGGGCAGTAGCTAGGAGGCCTTGTGATAAATATTTATCCTCATACTGCAAGCCGGCTTCCGAGGTCTTGGTCAAGTACCAGAGAAACTATTGATCTTGTCTGATCCATCAACTTGTCCCTCACGCTGATCTATCTCTTGTTCAGTTCAGTTGGAAATTGGCCCCTTGACTTGCTAGCCTGCAAGAATTCTCATTCTCCATAATTCCTTGGATTAAAGACCTAGTCAAGACTTCCTCTCCTTATTGACCTGAAGTCTCCTCCATCAATCTCATGGCTTGCATGAATGACCAGCACTCCACATCACGTCATGAACCTGAATGCCCAAGAAATAGTACTACTCGCTATCAATGAATGCCTTCCCATGCATACTACCACTCACCAGATTAAATGGAGCAGCATGCATCTGCACTCTCGGTCAACACATGCATGCAAGTTAATTTCCGTGGTCCCCAAGGCAAGAGTAATTTTTGTTCTCCTCAATTTCAACCATGACCCACGGCAGGTGCTGGTCAAGTCCATTGGTGTCATTAGCCTCCTCCAAAAATACCTTTTTAATTTTCGGAATTAATTAGTGACCGACTTGTAAAATCAATATCTCCCTCATATGAAATCCAATTATATTGATTCTTCTCCTAAATTCATCTAAAATCATGCTCTACCTATCCATATCATTTTCTTCGCCTGTAGAGCTCATTTGAATTTATTTATTTTCTATGATTAATTATTTGCGCTGCGTTCAAAGCTAACGGAGTGACTGAGAAAGCACGAGGCCGAGCTGAATCCCACCTATCTTTTCCTCTCTGCTACATAGCAGGGCCGCACCATTATTTTCATCAGAGCGAAGTCATCTTGGGTAAATTCATCGTGTCATGCAAGGCGAGTTAGGCCAACCACTGCAGCTTGTAGAAATTCTTGTGCCAATAATGGTCTTGTTGAAGCTTGCCAATTTTTCACCCTGTGTCGATGACCGATCGCAGCAACACCATCTCACACGCTACGCAGTAATCGCACAAAGAGCCCATCGAGCACGCCGCTCACTTACTACTGCGAATGGCATGTGCATGCACTAGCAGCACCTACACGTTGAACCCAAAACACACTCCGCAACCATTCACTTACCTGCAAATCCAAATATTGATTAATCCAATCATTTTTCTTCTTCCATAAATGGATTAGCATCCAATATCAAGACGCGCAGAATCTCCAACAATTATGTGACCTGTCGCTGTCCCTTCTTTCTATTCCAATCACCCGTGCTATACTCCACCTACAAGTCTCGCCGCATCGCTTTGCAAAAATTATAAGCACACGACGCGCTGCCTCTGCATTATGTGTCGTGTACGCCAGGCAACTCTTCATTAACTTCTTATACACCAATCATCCCGTTTCGCCTGCCTATAAAAGTACATGTGGGTAGCTCTTCCTTTGCACTGAGCTCACTGAGCCGTCCCACTCCACCAATCACCGTGTTTCTTCCCAAATCAAATTCCTCTATTCTTACCCGAGAAAGCTGTGTCTATCAATTCTCCCGAGCTGTGATCAGTCAAGGTAGCTAGATGCCCTTTTTTGTAAGCTTAATAAGTTGCTTAGGAAATTTAGTTGGTGCAGCTATTCCATATGATGCTATGATATCTTGTTTTGTGAGATTAATGCATAGTTTAGTACCTTAGCCATTAGAGCTAGCTGATCGATGCAGTTGCCTGTTCCTTTTTAAGAGTTGCTGTTGCCTAAATATTAATTGTTGCGTCATCATCATTGCATGCATATAGAGAACGAGTTGGCGGAGATCGTGACCATCGGCGATCAGGAGTACGAGGAGATCGTCGAGGAGTACGAGGAGGCGATCATCGTCCCGGAGGAGCTCCAGGAGTCGTTGCTGACTGACCTCACTGACACCGCGCCTGCCCAAGGCAAGCCCCGGTGCATAACCCCTATTTTTATAATCACCGTATAAATATATGTTGTGCATTTACGTTACAGGAATTCTGTGAAACCCACATGCATAAATATTTATCCTATGAGTCTTACTAGTGCAGGATCGTATAGCTGCTATGCTTAGGTTATCGGTAGCGTGAGTAACCTGCCGTTACTCACAATAGAGGAATATTATTACTCTCATAATAAAATGATGGAAGAAAAATGGTGACCGGGCAGGGATATGGTTTGGGTATTGGTGGGTGTGACATGTTATGTTCCGTGGCCACGGGGCTTAGCTTGGTCACATTGTTTCCCTGTCCGTGTCGATTGAGGACCGTCCGTTGCTGTGGATACTAGTCAGGTCACAGACTTATTATCCCGAGCACATACTTGCTTATGGGAGCGGGAAGGCTTGTTACTCTCTTGTCGTGGGTTCCGGCTCTTTCCGGACCGACTGATTGGAGGCGGAGATGGTGGAGGTCCTTGCACCCTACCGAGTCTGTAACTCAGGTAGTGGGGGCTTGGAGTCCAAGCTTGGACGGGGACCTGGAGCCCTCGGCAGGAGTGGGATGGGTTGGTCTTACTTGTGCCTAGGGTACAAGTGGGGCGTGTGTTTTCGGGGCACCCAGCTGGGTATATTGATTCGCGAATCGCCGTTGGTTCAGACGGTACGACTTGACTATGGTCTAGCACCGTAGTAAGAACTGAAACATGGAGATGGATAAAAAGGACTCTGATTGCTTATCACTTGCTTGAAAATAGAATAGGTGCTTATATAGAATGGTTAGCTAATGAACCTAAAATGAAGGCTAATAACCTGACAATAAGGATACACTCTTAGTAATGCTTTCCGCAAATAAACAAAACAGCAAACCATATAGCCCCAGCATATCCTTGAGAGTCGGGAAGTTATTCCCACTAGTCGGGTAAGTCTTGCGAGTACATTGTGTACTCAGGGTTTATTTTACCCCTGTTGCAGGTGCAGCCTGAAGAGCTCGTTCTTGTGTGTGGAGGATTCTTCTGGTGGGCACAGATGGAATCCTTGTATCGTTTCCGCTAGTGTTTAATTAATTTTTTGCTGCTTAATTTTCTACACTCTGAAACTCTGGTATTGTAATGAATAAATTTTCAAGACTCTATGTTGTATGAATTGGAATAAATGATGTAAGTTCCGCACTCATTATGTATCCTGGGTGAAATTGTGGATTTTCGAGTTCTCCCGTGGGGTGTGCTCGACAGAATTTGTCTGAACTAGTGCGCTCACTTGAGTACTTAGTGTCTAATGGAAGACGAGTACTCTTGTAAGTGTATTAATTCAGGCGGTTCTGCCACAACGGTCTAGTAGCGGTGGGGGGCTTGAGCCCCCCGACTCATCGTGCAAGAGAGGAGCCCACGACTAGCCCCGTGCCGGCGACTAGTGACCAACTCTATCGTTCTTGCTCCTGTTATCACCTTCAATAGGTGAGACGATAGTGGAGAACAGCAGGTCTCCAAATCGATTGAATCGAGTCGTACCTACATAAAAGAGTTGGCCCAATGGCCTACTGGTTCGAGGGGTTCAATGGTCTAGTAGTGGTAAGGAGGCTTCAATGCATTTGGTCCCACTGCTAGATGCACCCATTATAGTTAGCCTATAGAGAGTGTACTAGCTACAAGGTGTATGGTGATAGAGGTTAAGACTTAGGGCTATAAGGGGAAGTAAAGCAACTTAAAACACTTGTGAGTTGACCACCACATGCATGCCAACCATCGCATATTGTTGGCGCTGGATGTTACTGGGTTGTTCAAGATGAGCACACTTTGGATTGCCTCGTCGTCTTATATCTCTGTAGATTCTCCATTCCTCTGATGAAGAGGGGGTTGCTCTTGCGGTCGGCATAAGCATAAGACATAAGACAGTACGAGAATTTTGGTATCGCCAACTATGACACCATGGACAGAGCTGTTGAACCAACCCTATGATGCTAAAGGCGCCGAGGATGTTGCCATCGATGAGTACGCCGCAGCCGATGCCAAAGCCAAAGCCGAGGGGGACCTGATCCTGGCTACCAAAAGTGAATCCTTCATAAGTGATGAAGCTGACTATCTCCACAGTGGAGTATCCATACTTGTGCCAACACGTGATATTATAAAAACGGTGGTGTGTGGAGATTGTAAGCCGCCACTATAGGGAGGGAGATGAATGCCTTGTCGGTGTTGATGATAGTGTGTATGAACATGTTAAATTTGCTTTCAAGGGCATATGCCCCCTCTGTATTACCACGCAGAAATTTTGCTAAGGGCAAGGGGGTGTTGTCAGCACCTCCAATCTGAGTGGGTTATGAGCGTGACACATAGAAGAGATGCCTCTAGAGGACAAAGTGGGGGCATCATAGAGATTTATTGACAGATGCACTACTATATTGAATACATGCCCTAATATAGTAGCACATTATAGAGATTTTTTTGACAGACTAAGAGATCAACATAAAATACACGTGTGTGCCCTTACTTTATTTCCTAATCAAATGCTATTATCAGCATGATTCATGGTGGCTGGTTGATAAAAGGCAAGTAACAATATACTACCTACCAATATATGCAACTATTTAATATAAAAAACTATTTTGTCGCCTATATAATGGGTGTATATTTTGGATGCTTACATGTGTTATATTATAGGATGGATGAAGTAATTAATAGTATTACTAACGATTGAAAGTTTGATATTTGCTGCAGGTGCATGCTATATTTCTTATCACCTCCTTTTATAGACCCAATAAACTAATCTCACAATATTTCTCAAATCATGATATAGTTTTGTGCATCATTAGTCAAATCAAACGTATATACACACAAATGGTGTGCCAAATGTTATTATCTTTGTAAATACTTATATATACAATGTCGATTAACATGATTGTGTGTGTTAATACAAACATAAAAACAAAACTTTAATGGTTCAAAAAGAATATGAATTGTGAAACATTAATCACAGAGTGTCCAGCGTGATAAAAACTATGCATACGGGCATAAGAAAGGTATAAGAAACAGTAAAGTGTTCAAATATGAACTGTCAAACAAAAAAGTGTTCAAATTAATATATATGGCACAATAGCATCAGAAATAAGAAACCAAAATACTCCTTGTGGATATATAGGAGTATAATCAATTAGTCCATGCATGTACGTCCTACCTTTATATAATTTATCTACCTCTGGTCGCTCAAGCCTTTTTTTAACACAACTGCATTACTCATAACGCCCAGACAAATCGATAGAAACGAGTTCTCTTACAAACTCTAGGGCTTGGCTCCAACACACATCAGAGCTAGAAGTCAACATACATGCCCTATAGGTTGCTAAAGAGTCAACTACCTTATTACAAAGTCTACCACATTGTATAATATGACAAGACACAAACTCTATTTGCACGAGATATTGAATCTTATACGTACTAAACATCCCACGACACTCCTACCAATTCTTGTCAAGGTAAGAGCTGCAGCCAACAGTGAGGCATCCATCTTTAAGATAATGTGTGTCATCCCAAGTTCAGCAGCTTGCTAAATTGCCTTGAGTGCCGTAATTGCTTCGGTTTGCAACGGTGATATTACCGGCCCCTGCCCAGCATACATATGATCTCCCTCATTGCTCAATTCCGGCCTTTTTGACTACATCGGGGGAGGGAGCATGTGGATAAGGTGATGTGGGCCAAGCGGATGCTAACTTCCGAAGACAAAGGACGAGAGGACAGGGAAGGACGCACCTCTGGTGTACCAGTTATCGTGCCTACGGTAAACGCTGGGTAGCCAAGTGTGGAGAGGATAACTGCTGAAAGCATATAAGTAGTAAGCCCACCTCAAGATGAGTGTTCTCTCCTCCGACTTCCCTAGAGCCTCCGGTAGCACAGCCGAGACAGCGACGGGTTCTTCACCCATACGGGGATGGAGCGACAGAAGTATAGAAATAGAATAAGGTAGCAGCGAGACGAGCTGTTTAAATAGGTGTCAAGTGGAAGTGCAGTGAAGTGATGT
>JADLZL010001824.1:0-131261 GCA_015844335.1 Chrysopogon serrulatus
TAATCCTACAATGGTAAAAGGCAGAGAATAAAACCACAATCAAAAAGAAAGGAATAAAAAAAGAAGGGGAATGGCAGACACCATTCGTAGATAAACCACCAAAAACCATTCGTAGATAAACCACCAAAAACCACGAGCAGAAAACCAAGACCATTCATTTGCACAGAAACAAAGAGACCAAAAAAATGTCACTTTCTATTGAAGTCCACATCAAACATCTTACTTTCATGTCTCATTGATTCTCTTCCATCTTGGAACCAAACCAAACTCTTATTTATGCAGCATTCGCGGCCGTCACTTTGGAACAAAAATACAACCATCCATTGTCTACCAAAGGCATGCAAAGATTCACCGCCAAACAATCCAAAAACCTCTCCATACTCAAAAACATTTATAGGAGTGCATACAATGATATCAAGTTTGGTATATCATTGTTCAAGTTAAACACACCAATGGAAGATATATTTTTTTTTTCTTGAATACGCAGGAGATCTGCGTATCATTGCATTATAGAGAGAAAAGGATCGGCCCCTTACAAACACCACCACCTCACTCCGGGCCGGGCTGTGAGGGGTTGTTTCTTTATGTCGAAGAACTAAAACTTAAAGAACTAAGAAAAAAGGGGGTGAGGCCTGACCGCAAAAACACAACCCAAATAAACAAGGTGAGCTATCCTAGCCCAACACCGAGACCTAGACCAAGTGTGCGTAGGGTATTAGCAATATATTTCACAATGACCTACTACCATCTCTAGGAGCAAAAGCAAACGAATCCATCAAGTTGAGGAAATTCATCATTTCTCCTTATGATTCGTGTTACAGGTAAATTCATAGTATTTCCTTTTAAATATTGTGAAAGAAAATAGAAGTACTTACCTTACTTGCTTGTCATACCTTATCAGAATCTGGGAGACGTTCTTGCACGTTTGCTTGTTGTTTACACAAAGATGGATCTGCCCATTTGAGAATTTCTGAGACATCTCTCATGGGTGCTTTTTCTGGTTGAGAATATTGTCAACAGCTTCTTTGCCAGAAACTAATATGGTAAAGCATCTCTTGTAGACTACAAAAGGATATTAGATTGGACTACTACTTGGATAAGGTGCATCAAACTAATTTCTCTAAGTTTGTATGTTCCCCTCAAACATAAAACAAGACAAACGTGTAGTACCTCCATAGAAGAAACTTACTACGTATTTTGAGTAAATTCTGCGCAGTTACTCTTTTTTTGCAAGTACATTGTTCGGGATGTTTCGATTACCTTATAGTCGATAGATACCCCAATCCAGCAAGAACCTGGATAGGAGCCGTAAGACCAAACTACAGATTAGATAGCCTATGGATTCGATATGTTACATCGATTTATTGGTCCATTACAACACTTACAACAACTGGTTATGGAGACTTGCATGCAGAGAATCCAAGAGAGATATTATTCAGTATATGTTACATGCTGTTTAATATGGGACTGACAGCATACCTCATAGGAAACATGACAGATCTGGTTGTCTAGGGAAGTTGTCGTACCAGGAACTTTTGTAAGTTCTCTTCCAAATACCAGCAGCTAATATTTTTATAGTTCTGCTAATGCTGATGTTCTTTGCTGGCTTGAGCTAAGCAAGGTAGAAATAGAAAATAGGGAGGGGGTTGTATTTTTAAGGGGAAATTGAGGCATGTGCCCTCAAATACTATATGTCAGGATAAGTGAGAAATATAGTACCTTCCCTATACGTGTAGAACACAAATAGAGATTAAAACTCCACTCACTAAATTCACATACATTGATACATATACATGAATGATTCAGACATATACCTTTGTTCAGAATTATGTGATTCTACCTTTCTTGCATGATGCAGAGGGACACAATCCATGCAGCTTCCCAGTTTACTGCAAGAAATCAGTTACCCGAGTACATAAGGGATGAAATTCTGTCTCATATTTGCCTAAGGTATAAGACAAAGAGTCTGAAACAGAAGGAAACTTTTGGACAGTCTCCCCCAAGGGAATCCGATCAAGCATAGCGTACCACTTATTTTTTTCAGTCATTGAAAAAGTGTACCTTTTTCGTGGTTGCATGCTCCAACTGGTATGAACAAGAAAACTAGTTTGTTATGCTAGGACAGTTGAAGAATGACAATAAATACCAAAAACAACTCAATGCTCATGAAGTGTGCTATCTTCGTAGGTCACTGCAATGGAAGCAGAGTACTTTCCGCCGAGAGAACTTGTAATACTACAAAATGAAGCACCGACAGATGTTTACATATTATTAGTTACTGGAGCAGTGGTTAGTGCATGTATAATTTTTAATATTTATCATTTTTCTACATTCTAGCATCCATTCATATATACTATCATTCTGAAATGCATTTTTGCAGGAAGAACAATTCATGAAAAATTGAGTAATATGCTCATGCATATTGATAAATAAAAAAATGATATTTCAAAATTAAATCTGAAATGCATCACTAAAAAAACGCAGTTCCAGGGTGTACTGTATGCTGGCGAAATATTTGGTGAAATTGGGACTCTGCAGTGTTCCCCAGCCATTTACAATTCGTACAACCAAAATTTCACTACTGAGGATGAGCACAACTGTGCTAAAAATTATTATACAGGAAAACAAAGACCACGAACATATTGTGCTGAACAATGTTTTCTAGGTGTTTAAAATTTTATATAAGATGGTATTATGCTATATAATTTATTTGTACGTAGAAAGGGAAATTAATGTAAGTATTAATTATTTGACAGAAAACAGCCCAAGATCAAAGATTCTCTACTGAGGTTAGTGGGAGATTTCATGGAAAACTCAATCAAGAATTCAGAAAGCCCAACAACTATTCAGCCTTCAATCAAGTCGGTCAAGAAAATGAATCAAAAGCAAAAGGAAGAGTCATCATGTTGCAGAAATGAGCGTTGTAAAGAGCTCAATGAATCAGAGGGACATAGTCATGGAACTATTCACAAATCTGAAAAAAAAGGAAAAACATAACCTCACAAATATTATTAATTTGCAAATGAATCAGAGGAACATAATCTGTCACTAATAACTTCAACAAAATCAATGATTTTCCTGCTAAAGGTGAAAACAAGGAAAAACATAATCTTGCAAATTTGATGGGTATGGAGTCTAGGCAGATGCATCAACAAATATTACCTGACAGTAGCCTGACAGGATCTGAAGAAGATCATGTCATTACCCAAAGCTTATTGGAGCAAGCAAAAAAGGCAGCATGTTTAGAAAAGGATGGCAGTTCTGTGGTTTTAGAAATAAAGAGAGTGACAATTCATGTATGTTCACAGCAGAAAAAAATTATGTGCCCGGGCCTTCGCCTTGTTCAGTTCGAAAGTTTTTCTAACCAAACTTTTTGTAACCGCCAGAGATGAAAGTTTGCAATTCTCTACACTCTTCTTTTGCAATAAATGAGTTGCATAACTTTACCTCTAATAATGGCTGCGTGCACATGCAACAATGCATACATATGCATGCATGCAGCAGTTCCTGTTTCTTGAAGAGTGCAAAGCTCCCAACCCGTAACATTATTTGACAGTAGTACAACAATGTCATCAAAGTAGTCACAACATTATTACAAGTCCATGCCAACATTATTACATGTTCTTTTCATGAAAGTACAAATTATAAGCCGTCATACACAAACATCTATCAGTGCCTGTTGAACAAGTGTGTTGCAATGCTGTCACGGAATGCATTCATTTGATCTCGGTCCTCAGTTGTAGGGGCAGGAACAGGGGGGGCTGGTCAAAGTAAGCTTCCTCAGGCACATAGTTGATATCACTATCTACTTGCTGAAAGTCTGCATCAAACTCCCCACTAGTCCTTATGAAGTTATGCAAAGCAACACATGCAACTATAATCTGTGTTTTTATATGCGGAGGATAGGTTGGGATCTAGCGGTACAATATGCGCCATTTCATCTTCAAAACGCCAAAGGCCCTTTCTATGACGTTTCGCAGAGATGGATGGGTATAATTGAACATCTCCTTTTTACCTCTAGCTTCTCCGGCGTTTTGAAAGTCTTGGAGATGGTACATCATTCCCTTGTATGGAGCAAGGTACCCCGGACGATTTGGGTAGCCGGAGTCCACCAGATAGAACTTCCCTACACCATGTTCCTGAAAGTGTTACATGTTGATATTAGAAATATTGAATGATAGCTGCAGCTATGTGTGTACCTTCAGGTGGATGAGAAAAGGCATGACTGTACGTTGTCATTGCATCATCAAACACTCTCATGTCATGGATGAGCCAGGCCACCCGGCCAGGAAAAAGGTAAAGAACATGTCAAAGTCACAAACAGACCATGACATTTTGAGTAGTCATGCCCTTGCGACACAAGTTGTAACAACCCAAAATTTTCACAACACAAAAATCCCAACTACAAAATTTTTCTCACAAGACCCATGTAATGTTGAGTGTCAATAGTATAACCAACCCTAGATTGCACTATAAAGGACCCAAATAGGACTTTTCCGCTATCATATGCACATCTATAATTCCACATTTGTTATTATCACATGTGAAAAAAGACTTTGCTTTTATTCTTATAAATATTTGTACAATTGTATTCTAACATGAAGCATGAGTGATTTGGCTTTTGCTTGGATTTTATGACGTGCTAAAATAACTAAATACATATAATAAATATAAAAAATTAATGAAGGATCATTAATTATTTAACCTTATTAAACCCACACTACATATGTAAATACTAATGCCCTTTAACAATATAAACATATGTTACCATCAAATGAATCCCAATATATGGGATAAGATCTTAACCTATGACATGGACCCTGCTAGGCCCCACCATGATAATTAAACCCTAATTACCTAAGCTAACCATGGTTAAAAACTAAATAACCAAAAAATCAAAATAGAAAAAGAATAGAAAATAGATGAAGAAAAGGAAAGAAGAGAAAAAGCCCGTGCGGCTCAAGCGGCCCGAGCCGCTGCTCTTTTTCTCCCTCTTTTCCCCTTCCTCCCGCCACGCCGCCACTTGGGCGGCCCATCACTTGGCACCGGCCGCCCGCCAGCGCGAGACCCGGCGCCCGGCGAAAACCGTTTCCAGCGCTGACCAACCAGCGGACCCACATGTCGGTCGCGTCCCGGTTCTTCTTCCTCCCGCGACGCCCGTGCCGCTCGGCGACAAGCCGTCGCAGCGGCGGCTGGTTGGGACCAGCGCCACAGCAGCAACCACGCCCGCCCACACCGTCTTGTCTCCCTCTCGCTGCACTGCAGGCCGCGGTCACGCGAATCGCGTGATCACCGCCCCCGCTGAGCACGCCCGGCGCCGCTTGCCCATTGCCGTGCCCGCCTTCTGCTACCTCGATGCCTTGGGCGCCAAGTGAAATTGGCGGCGCCCGCTGCCAAGTGGGACCCAGCGGATCGGCGACAACCACCCGTGTCTCTCCTAGGCGCTTGATCAACCAAGGCCACTGATCGCCGTCCGCCACTCCATGACTAGCCGCGACCGCCTATATAAGCCCCGCCAGTGCCTCTAGGTTTCCCCATTGCCTCGCCGCCACTCGGTGGCCATCACCAAGCCTCACCAAGCCGAGAGGAAGAGCGAAGGAGGGAGCAGCAAGGGGGAGGAGAACGCCGGAGCGCCGCCGGAGCCACCCGCCGCACACCAGAGACGCCGGAGCCGGAGACGACGCGGGACTGCGATGACAACGTAGCAGCGCCGTGCGTCACTGTGTCGCCTCGCCCCGGCATCAAATCGTCACTGCCCCGATATCCTAACCTCCCCGAAACCACGGTGAGCACCGCCGCCTCTCTGCCAACCTTGCCCTGCTCGCCGGCCATGGTGTTCCATCGCCGGAATACGCAGGCTAGGGCTACTACCGGTCCAGGAACACAAGCACGAGCACGCACTTGACTGGCCTAGCCAACTGGGAAAGGAATCACGTGCACCGACGAGCTCGTGCGCACCATGACACCGCCGTGGCCACTCCACACCACGGCGAGCCGCCATTCTGAGAATGATGAGCCACCAGAGACGGTACCAGCCACGCTACCATGTTCGTCTCACCACGACACGCCCCTGCGCATGCTCGTGTATAGCAGAAGCCCTAACCAAGCCACCTGGATCGAACCCTGCCGCTGCGGCGCGTTCCTGAGCACGCCTCGGGCCGCCGCAGAGCACCACCATGCCACCGATGCTCCGGGCGACTCCGGCCACCTCGTATCGCATGGATGGGCAGTTGAGCTTCGCCGTAACCCCACTAAGCCGAACCATGCACAAGACGAGGCCCGAGCACCGCCCCCACGCTCGACCACGCGAGCACCGAGCCGCCGGAGTTCGACCACGGCCGGCAACCGTGCACGGACGGCGCCGCCCTTTACGGTCAACGCCCGGTGAGCCAAATGGTTTCCTAGAAATGTGAATTGATGGTTTTCACGCTTAATCGAACCCCGAGAGCCCCGATGCCATGTCGCCCGGTGAGCGCCGTCACGGTTGGGTCGCCGCCGCCGCGAGCCGCCTCACCAGGTGCCCCGCCGTGCCTAACTGTCTGCCGCCGACGAGCTTTGTGACTACCCTGAGCCACCAATTGATCGTTCGCACCTTCAATTGGACACTAGAGGAGCCGCTACCCATTCGCCACCGCATGCCGCCGTAGACATGCCGCCGCCACCGTGGCTAGCCCCACGGAGCACCACCACCGCCATTTGAATACCCCACCGAAACCACCGTGAAGCCCTAGTGCCGATGCGCTCGCCTGTGGGAACCGAGACACGTCGGCATGCCGTGCGCGCGAGCTCGCCGTCGGTGGGTGCCTCGCCACTGTCGAACAGAGGATGAAAGGAGAAGGAGGAGAAGGCGCTGTGCACTCGGTGCACGTGAGCTAGAAGAAGAGAGGAGGCGCATAGGCTCGGTCCACCACGCACTGTGCCTGTGGTCTATGGACCAGTAGAGCCGGTACACCACGAGCCGCCAAGCCAAAGACTCGGGCTCGGCCCATATCCAACCAGGTAATGTGGCACCACCGCGTGTTGACACGTGGTGGCCAGCCCGGCCCATATCCGGCCCGCTAGTGACCCCCGGATGATGTCATGATGACGTCAGCCCTACACAGTGGACCAATCACAGATTGACACGTGTCACCCATAGGGAATTTTGGCCTTTTTCTTTTTTTGAATATTCATTAAACTTCAGAAATTTATAACTTCTTCATACGAGCTCTAAATTTGGTGAACCAAATTTCTAAATTCATCTAAAATTGAGCTCTACGCATTGGAGTCATGTTTGAGTGCATTTGGATCTTTTTGCTATTCATTCATTCTTTGTGCCCTCTATAGGAGTCGCTAACGTGACTATATTTGTGCCGTTTCAGAGTCAGAGGAGGAACGTCCGAGTATGATCATGACTACAACGAGGAATTGGGAGACGACTACTCTGAAGATGCCACATTCCACCCACTTTTCATAGAACCTATTACGCATTGCTAATGCTTTAATTGCTGTTGATATCACATGACTAGGGTTGCATGATAGTCATTTCTTGATGCCCATAATCTTGACGCAACCTCGCCCCTGCTCACCCGCTGTTAGGCTAGACCCATGCTTGCTATCATTCTTGCTATTATGATTCTACTACGCTTTATATCTTGATGTGATGCGTGGTGGAAACTATTATATATATGGCTAAGGCACGTGGTGCCAACCTAAACTTGGTGGAAGGTGAGAGTGCTGCGTGTGTCTTGGGTGTGTGGAGGGTGAGGGTTGTGTCAACCGAGCTAGAATATATGATGAGCTTGAGGCGAGTCTTGCCATGTGATGTGACCTGGGCATCCTATGAGATGAATGCCTGTGGCGGGTATATGTGATATGATGTGATAAGATGAGGTGGGATCCTGTGTGTGAGCCTTTGAGGGGTGGAGCCCAGGACAGGGGTGCTGTGGTGGCACGTAAAATGATAAACTTGATGAAGATGTCCAGCTTGGTCAGCCCTAAGGACTTACTAGTACCCAGACTCACCAGGAATCCTTGCATCCTACTCGCTCTCTTGTAATGGGAGAGACGGTTGGACTACTTGATAGAGTGATGCCATTACTACTAGGTTGTGAGGTGATAGGGTGGGCGGTAGGATGAGAGTTGCCCATACCATCCTAGATGCTGGTACCATTTGGAGGGCCCGGTACTATGCTTTCCCAGTCTCAGCAATGCCCGAGACATTATCCGGAGGATTCCCAGGGCTGAGTGGTAGGATGGTATCATTCTAGTCAAGCAAGCAGTCGGGACTTGTCTAGACAATGTATTGTCGAGGATGGCTATCTTGTGGGTATGTGAAACCTCTGCAGAGTGTTATGGTTGATCGATCGATACATATGCCGACTTGTCGGTTATAGACCTTTCCTGGGACCTGCTTCACTAGATAGGAGATGTGTCCTTTTTTTCTCTCCCGTGTTGTGAGATAGAGCCGGTCATGGACCGTTGAGGCAGACCGAGCGGGAGTTGGCCTGTCGACATGAGTGAGTTGAGATGTGGTAGATGAGGTGGATGGGGTGGTAATGGATGGATGGATGGATGGTGTGTGGATATGGTGTCAAAACCTAAACTATATACTTATTATACATGATAACTATTGCATAGGAAACCATAGCCAAATATAGGTCCTTTTGCTATATCCTTATTGCATCCAGTTCCACAAAGCATAGCAAAGCATAGGGTGAAAATATGGCTAGTACATATCGTACTGATACTTTGGCACGCAGGTTCTAAGGAGGCTTACAACTCCAAAGAGTACGATGGTTGAGGGTTTCGTTGCTACGCTCAAGTCATTGGATAGAAGATGTTTCCGCACCCCCAAGCTGTTCAAGTTGCTGTTTACTTGTGATTCGCGCCTGTCGGCGTTGTAATAAGTTATTGTAAACCTTACTATTTGCACTCTATTTACGTTGTATGGATTTGGTATTCGACTGGAATTTAGGTAATATGATTTAAAAGGTCATGTTACACTTTGACTGTGTGGATTTTCTCTTCGTGGAAAGTCAGGTCGTTTCACAAGTGTTGCATAAACTTATCACTTGGAACAAGAACTGGGATGTGGGTGCCATCGATAGCTCCTATACACTTCTTGAATTCTGGGTAGAACCGAGGGTTCCTTAACCTAGGATGCTTAGTTCTAAATTCTGGGTCTCTTGGTTTAATGATCTCATCGGCAAGCTTCAGCACACTCTTCAGCACTCTGTGAAACATGCTGTGCACTGTGCCTAGCGATCTCTCAAATCTGTCCTCTGCTTGCCTATACGGTTGTGCACCACCAAGTACCCAAAGGAACATCCCTAAAGCCTCACGAGCGGTGGATTTTGTGGTGTCTTTCAGTTCATATCTATCTTTCAGCAAAGCAAGCAATCTATGGAACATAGCTGGGGTCATTCTAAACATGTTGTAACAGGATCTCTCGTTTGCTAGCTTTAGGTCTACCCATTCTAGCCCAGACAGTTTTGGCACCCTATACTCTGCCCTAGTATAGTGCTTGGCAACATGCATGGCATACTGATACGTACCATACAACATTATTGTTTCTTCAATATCATCATCCATCATATAGTTGAACAAGTCTTCCTCCCACTGTTCATCGTCTTCATCTTCAGAATTCACTTCAGTTCTAGGTTCTCCACTCTCCTACACACATAACCAAACAAATGACCACACATCATTATTGTACAACAATAGCCCAATACAATGATGCAACACTTCCTTCAAATATCAGACCAACACCCCATTCCCATAGCACAATTTTAGATCACACCATAACATTGTTCATTAAATGACATAACAAAACAATCAAGTTCGACAACACACGTTCAAACATGACAGACATAGTTCAAATGACATGCATGAATAATGGACATAGTTCACACTCGTGCATAGCGGTTCATGGCACACAGACACACAGAGCAAATGCATGGACAAGAGGTTCTAGTTGTCGACCCGCATATAAATCAATGATGGCCAACCTTCCTTCTGGAGCTGATTTGAGAAAGAAGGCCATAGAACGGTCACACTTGATAATCCTGAGGACACTTTGCCATCTAGCAGGATCTTGCTCAGTTGCCAACCTCCCTAGCCTTGGCCATCACTTCATCCATCAGCCTGTCGTTCTCGTCCTTCTTCTGCTTTTGTGCTTCCAGTTTCTGTTGCCACATGTTCGAAATGGCGGCATTCTTGTCCATAAGCTCGTGGAAGCCCCTCATGTTGTTGTCCATGCACTGCAGTGCAGGGCTCTTGGGCTTCTTGGGAGTCACATCAGTGTTGCGGGTGCTGAGGCTACTGCTGCTGCGCTTGCTGCCAATGCTGAGTGGGGTTAGGTGGTCTTCCTCTGCTTCTTCATCGTCTTCACCACTGCTGATGTACTGGGCTGCACAGCTGCTGCCAGGGACATACGCGGTCTCCCCTGTGACTGCTATGCCTTGGAACATCTTCTCCAGTTCGTCCATGTACTCAGGCAACCCGCCCTTCAGTTGTTGATGGGCCTGCGAAACAAGAGTACATCATGCAAGGCATAGCAGAGCACCGTTGGTAAGCTAACTTGGAGAAACAAGGAAGAGCATTATTGGAGCACTCACAGTTCCATCTCGGTTGCGTCCCAAATCGGTGCTTTTGGTCAGCAGGTTCTGTATCTTGCCCCACTCGACCTTTAGCGCTCGGACCTTGTGGCCAAAGACGACATTGTCATGCACAAGGCCAGTCCCTACATAGTACTTCTCAGTAATATGTTGCCATCCCCACTTGGTCGTTGCACCCCTATTGCAGTACCCCATGTCCATTGCCTCACAGTAAAGCTCACAGAACAGCTTGGTATTTTGGGGACTCCAATGTGCCCTGGTAATCCTATTCTGAAGTAATGCATAACATTGTTGTTGAAGACATAAGTTACAGAGCAAAACTGATAGTACAAGGTATATGACAATATCAAATTCCGAGTAAAAAGCAACATGTCCCAATGCAATATGACTTCAGGGAGGTTAAATGGGAAGCGTTAGGATACAATTTATACCAGGACTTGTGGAGGAGGCATCTCGTCGTCGTCGTCGAGCTGCGGATCGAGGCGGCGATGCGCATTGCGACCCCTTGAACCACCAGCTACGCCTGAAGCGGATCCATGTTGACGGCTAGGCGGAGGGACGTGGCCGGCACCCAGCATCTCAGCAGCACCTCCACCGCGTCGAGGACCACGCGGGCCCAGGCTCCCCCTCCCGCTGCGGGGAGGAACGCAAACGGGAGGAGGGTTACTACTTCCGCTACCACCGTCTTGACCGGCGGACTGGAGGATGTCCTGGTACGTGTGCATGTCCCCCCACGAATGGCCGGCATTGAGGTTGTTGGCGGCTCTTATTGTCCAATTTTAACCTCCAACCTTTGCATATAAATCATAGAAACAAATATCAAAACTTAGAAAATAGGGCTTATACTAATAATTTCCACATGTATTGGAGGATTACTGTTTTGCAGAGCTTATATATGAATACGGTGGAAATACAGTCAAAATGCGCAAACTAGAAAGCGTAAACGCAAATCCAAAGTCAAGAAATAAAGAGAAGGCCCACTAGAAGATTGAATCTGGGTAAATCCCCAACATGGGCTTGATCCAGCCCCATCCCAAGACCCACCAGAGAAAGGCGGTGCCAAGCGGGCCTACCCAGGGTGCGGGCGCACCCTAGTGCGGCCGCACCCCTGACACAGCCAAATGGGCCCACCTTTCTCTGGCGGTTTGTGGAGGCGGTTGTGAGGTCGGTTCACCTGGGCATTTACTCACCTCGGCCCCCAAACCGACCTTGGAGGAGTATAAAGCAAGGGAAGACCCCCCTCTCACACACATCCTACACTTGAGCAAATCCTTCCTATCCTTAGTAGTAGTATCCCTCTAGGTGTTCTCCACCTAGTTGTAGTACAGAAAAGAGGGAGATAGGAGAGGAAAGAGAGTGGAGGAGGAATCCGGAGCTGTCGGCTTCCTCTCCTTCTTGTACTCGGTGTCCCGAGTAGGAGCGTAGGAGGGCCGGAGGTGTCAGCCCCTCCTCGACTCTTGTACCTCTATGGAGACGACTCATCCGAGTATTATCTAGGTTCTTCTTTTGGTAATTCCAGAATTTCTATTTGATTAAATTCAGTCCTTGCTTTACTTTATTTACGGGAACTCCGCTCGACCGAGTATTCTAGTCTTAAGATCTGGGCAACAATAGTAATCGTTAGCATAGACGTGGTGTCTAGGCTAGTGTTTACCTGAGTTTGCGCCCAACCCCACGGATAGTTGTGGTAGCCCCGGAGGTGACAGCTCCGACCAGGCCTTTGTATTCCACCACGTTCGGGTTTGTGTTTTCATAGAGCTTTTGGCAGCCTTCCCCCGACTACCGCTTCCAGTCTCTTCGAGAGTCGGAAAGGTACTGCTGCTCCGAAGTAAGTAAAGTTTAGTAAGCCTAAATCTTGGTCATCTAGCTTATATTGGAAGAACCTTAGGAAACCCCTCTCTACCCACCAAAAATAGTTATTCTTTGGACGACCTTGATCCTTTCTAGTTCACTTCTCGTTCCCCATGGAAATCGATACCTAGGAATACTCCGGGTGAAAGCTACAGCGGTATCCGTGCGCTTGCAAATTTATCTGTTTGCGTTAACAAATACCAACAAGCTTTCTGGCACCGTTACCGGGGAACGGTAGCTGTTCTAGAATCGAACCAAGTCGTTCGTGTATCCTTTTTTTCTTTTTACCACCACCATTACCACATGGATTCCACTCCTATCCATAAATTCTCCGCTCCAAAGGGTGAGTTCTTAGAGCCACCACATTCCTCAAAGCCAATCACAGCTTCTAGCTATGAACTTCATCCTGGCTTTATAGCCATGGTTCGGGAGCAATCCTTCTCGGGGCACGAAGATGAAAATCCTTATACCCACCTTCGGGAATTTGAGCAATTGTGTTCTTGTCTGAATATTTCTGGCATGACACATGAGACCATTAAATGGAAATTATTTCCATTCTCCCTTTTGGGTAAAGCGAAATAATGGTATGCTCATACCGTAGGAGGAGTAAACGGAAATTGGGATGAACTTCAAGACAAATTTTGTCTTTCCTTCTTCCCTCTTTCCTGAATTGCTGCCCTTCGAATAGAAATTCTTACCTTTCAGTGAAAAGAGAAGGAGACTCTAGGAGCAGCCTGGGCTAGGTTCACAAGCCTTATCAATGCTGGCCCAAACCTTTCTTTGCCTGACCATGTCCTTCTACATCACTTTCATCTTGGTCTTAGCAAAGAAGCTGCTCTCTAGTTAGACATATCTTCTGGAGGCTCGTTTGTGCACAAAACTATTAGTGAGGGAAGAGCCATTCTTGAGAGAATCCTAGAAAACACCCCTTACATCGGCATATATGACGAGTTTCCTGAAGAAGTTGAGTCAAGCCCTGACCAACAAGAGGAGGTTTTTGCAATCAAATCTGAAATTCATTCGAATCCCTCTCATGATTTAGTTGCCATAGAGCCCCCTATTAAGGGAACACACCACACTCTAGAGGATGATGAACCTCATCCTCCATCATTTCCCTTCGAATTCGAGGAAGATCTTTTTGAAGATTTTGGAAATGCCTCGAATTTACCAATTCAAGTGAGACCTCTGGTGCACTTTGCACCAACTGAGGATGATGGTCCACAAAATGAGCCCTTTCTTGTAGAACATATCAAAGGACTCTCAGCCATCATGAGTCATGAGTGGTCGGCAGAAATGGAGTTATCCACCGAGGTAGCCCAAATCACTGCCCCCTCAGATACTCTACCGTGCACCTTTAAGGAAACATCCATAGAAGCTCACTACAGTCCAACCGTTGGGATGAACATCATGTCAAAAGCATTAGTTGCAAAACTTTGCCCCAATGAATCATTGATCCCATCTCATAAGCTTTTGAGAATTCCTTCGGGAGTTACTCTAGAGAGTTATGGGGTCATGAGGTCTATTCCTATGCGCATAAGAGGCTCTGAGTACCGTCTAGATTTTCACATCTATGACATCTCGGACATGTCCTTATTGATCGGTTTACCTCTAGGGACACTCTTTCAGGAAAGACCGAAATTGGGTCTCTTAAATTTAAAGTTAGGCAATTCTCCTATCACTATTTCACTTGCACGATCACACAATGCAATAGTAGAACCCAAGCTCGAACAAGACCCTATTGAGGATGTCTTGATGGCTTCTCTAGATGAGATGGCCCAACCAGCACTTAATGACGAGCACTTCACCCTAGAGGAAGAAGAGCTGGATGAGCCTATCAAGCTAGACCAAGCCGAAGTACCATCACAACCCTCAATTGAACTAAAACCCCTTCCTGCTGGCCTAAAATATGTCTTTCTGAATGATAACTGAGAAACTCCTATCATCATAAGTGACAAGCTTTCTGATGAAGAAACCCATAAACTTGTCGCTATCCTAGAAAGACATATATCAGCTATAGGCTACTCACTCAAGGACCTCAAAGGGATTAGTCCTACTCTCTGTACTCATCGTATCCCTATCGATCCTAGTTCATCACCATCGAGGGAACCCCAACGGAGACTTAACAACGCTATGCGAGAGGTTGTTAAGAAAGAGGTCCTTAAGCTATTGCACGCTAGGATTATTTATCCCGTACCATATAGTGAGTGGGTTAGCCCTGTCCAAGTAGTGCCGAAGAAGGGAGGGATGACAGTCGTTGAGATGAAAAGAATGAACTTATCCCTCAATGAACTGTGACTGGGTAGCGGATGTGCATTGATTATCGAAAACTCAACAAGGCCACTAAGAAGGATCATTTCCCGTTGCCGTTCATTGACGAAATGTTAGAACGCCTCACGAATCATTCCTTTTTCTATTTCCTTGACGGGTATTCTGGGTATCATCAAATCCTGATCCACCCTGATGACCAGAGTAAGACTACTTTCACATGCCCGTATGGACTTACGCATACCGACGCATGTCGTTCGGTTTGTGCAATGCTCCAGCTTCTTTCCAATGGTGCATGATGTCTATTTTCTCCGACATGATTGAGAAAATCATGGAGGTATTCATGGATGACTTCACCGTCTATGGAAAAACCTTCACTGATTGTCTGGAGAATTTAGACAGAGTCTTACAACGGTGCAAAGAAAAGCACTTAATTCTGAACTGGGAAAAATATCATTTTATGGTTCAGGAAGGAATAGTGCTAGGACACAAGGTGTCCGCTCATGGGATAGAGGTGGACAGAGCAAAAATTGAAGTGATTGAGAAACTTCCACCTCTCATAAATGTTAAGGGCATTCATAGCTTTCTAGGCCATGCAGGGTTCTATAGGCGATTCATCAAATATTTTTCTCAAATCACTAGACCCCTAACCAGCCTTTTAGCTAAAGATGCACCTTTGGTCTTTAACAATGAGTGTCATGAAGCCTTTTAAATCTTGAAAAAGGCACTCATTTCAGCTCCAATCATCCAACCACCCGATTGGAAGTTGCCCTTTGAAATCATATGCGATGCTAGTGATTTTGCTGTTGGGGCTGTTTTGGGCCAAACAAAGGATAAAAAGCATTATGCTATATCCTACGCTAGCAAAACTTTATCAGGGGCACAGCTGAATTATGCCACAACTGAGAAGGAGTTGTTGGCTGTTGTCTTTGCGATAGACAAGTTTAGATCTTACTTAGTGGGGGCAAAGGTAATTGTTTATACAGACCATGCTGCTCTCAAATACCTCCTCGCTAAGAAAGACGCTAAACCTCGTCTAATCCGATGGATTCTTCTCCTCCAAGAGTTCGATATAGAAATACGAGATAAAAAGGGAGTAGAAAACTCGGTAGCTGATCATTTATCTAGGCTTCATCATAGAGATACACATGAGTTGCCCATTAATGACTATCTTAGGGATGACACACTCCTCAGGGTAACCCACTCGGACCCGTGGTATGCAAATATTGTAAACTATATAGTTGCAGGATATGACCCATACCTCTACCGAGTCTGTGCTGATGGACTGTTACGGAGATGTGTCCCTATGGTTGAAGCCACAAAGATCATAGACAGATGTTATGCATCGCCTTATAGAGGACATTATGGCGCATTCCGTACACATACCAAAATCTGGTAAAGTGGTTTCTTCTGGCCAACGATGTACCAAGATACAAAAGAATTTGTCAGAAGATGTGCCAGATGCTAGAAGCACGGGAACATCAACACCCGGGATGCAATGCCACTCATGAACAACCTCCAAGTGGAGTTGTTTGACGTCTGGGGGATTGACTTCATGGGACCATTCCCAAAGTCCGGAGATGCTGAATACATCTTGGTAGCAGTGGACTATGTGTCCAAATGGGTAGAAGCACTACCCTGCTGATCTGCTAATTCCAAGCACTCCAAAAAGATGTTCCATGAAGTGATATTCCCACGGTTTGGAATGCCCCGAATGGTCATAAGTGATGGAGGGTCACACTTCATCGACAAATCCTTTTGGAGATTCCTGGCAGAATATGGAGTCAAGCACAATGTGGCAACTCCATACCATCCTCAAACAAGCGGTCAAGCTGAAACATCAAACAAGCAGATCAAGAACATTCTGCAGAAGACTGTAGATGAGATGGGGAAGAAATAGAAATACTAGCTGCATGATGCACTATGGGCATACCGAACAGCATAAAAGACGCCCATAGGCATGTCACCATACCAGCTGGTGTATGGAAAAACATGCCATCTACTAGTAGAATTGGAGTTTAAGGCCCATTGGGCGATTAAGAAGTGGAACATGGATCTCCACCTAGCCGGTAAAAAGAGACAAATGCAACTATCTGAGCTAGAAGAGTGGAGAGAAAAAGCATACCACAACTCCAAGATCTATAAAGAAAGAACAAAAAGGTGGCATGACAAAAGAATCAGACACAAAGAGTTCACACCGGGAGATAAGGTCTTGATGTTCAACTCAAGGGTGAAGCTCTTCGGTCATGGAAAACTTAAAAGTAAATGGAAAGGGCCATTCGAAGTGATTGAAACCTCATCACATGGGGCCATCACGCTTCAAGATGACTCGGGTAATATTTTCAAGGTAAATGGCCAATGTTTCCTTAAACCTGAAAAAGAAGAAATAGACTTGATTGAATTCTTGCAATTTAATGATTCAATCTAAAAAGTTCAATCTTGACAAATTTTTTTAATAAATTAAAAAATTATTTAAAAAATATATATATAATAATAACAATAATTATCTTAATAAACTTTGACTCTCCGGGTGTTTTTCCACCAGAAGAGTCCATATTACTTTCACCATTTGTTTGTCTCTAAAATAAAATCCAGATATAGTCACAAAGAAGTGTGGGGAAGTGACACCTCCACCATAGACAAATGTACATCATCAACTAGTGAAGGATTCTGCGGACAACATTCGAAACTTGGTTTGACCTTTCTTGACTTATTCATATACTTACTGAGTTTTGCCTCCTGTCCGCATGTTTTAAAAAATTATTGAGATAGAAGTTGGCAAAAATTGTTCCATATATATATTCTTATGCTTGTGGGAAAATATTTTATAGAAAAATCATATTGACTAAGTTGTTGTGGAGTGTGACATAGTTCTGGCTTAGAAATCCTACCGGTTCTATTCTAAGTGCTTGGAGATTTGTTTTGGATAAAACATCATAAAACCATAGTATCACATATTCCTCAGTGGTGATAATTTCCTACCAAAGCCATACATGTTGTTTTAAGATAAAAGCCTTCTACAGAAGTTACTTGCTTTGCATTAAGTTTTGTCAAACTTTGTGACCCGTGTTGTAGAGGTTTGTCATGCTCCTAAGATTAAGATTCACTCACACACATATATACACTACTCCTACACTGGGAGTAGGCGCAAAACATGCCTTTCATCCACCAAAATTGTGCTACTCCTGCACTTGGGAGAGTACACCAAAAAAATGCTTGATAGGTCCACCAAATAAATGCTCTAAAGTTTTATTGTTAACTCTCTTGTAAAGTTTATGCAAAAGATACATGGGCTATGCAAAAGAAAAGAATAAAAAAAAAGAGAGAGGGGACAAGTGTCCTAAAGAAAAAAAATAATGGGTACATAGATGCCAACCTGAAAAAGAAAAAAAAGGAGAGAGAGATAGCCCATGATCTTGCAAAGTTTTCAAATTTTCAAACAAGAGAGATGTTTATTTCATGAGCATAGTAGAATTAGGATAGCCATTATATATTTTTTTCCACACACATGCACATCTTGATCTAAAAGTATGACATTTCTCTCCTTGGATCCAAACTTTGATTTAGCAAAATATGCAAGGTAAGTATACTACATCCTTTGTCATACCTAAAACTCCATATAAAGCTTATTAGAGATAGGATGAAACAAAGGCAGCATTCAAAATATGCCTTGGTAAGGAATCATACACCATTGAGAGATTTGAGAGCATCATTTGAGGAGTATTAGTGACCTATGCTTTTCTATGAAAACTTTAAAAACTCCAAGTTGCTTAGATAGGAATTTGGGAAGATGACTTTGCTTCGAGAACTGTTCCACCTTTCAACCACTCAAGGATATATGTTAGACAATGCCACATAACCCACTTGCATAAGAAATGTTTTGGAATAAGTTTTTATGTTAGCAAAGTATAACCTCAAGATGTTATATTCATGTTTACTTTTATCTAAACCTTTACTCGAGGATGAGCAAAGAATAAGTGTGGGGGAGCTTATTGGCAGCTCTTATTGTCCAATTTTAACCTCCAACCTTTGCATATAAATCATAGAAACAAATATCAAAACTTAGAAAATAGGGCTTGTACTAATAATTTCCACATGTATTGGAGGATTACTGTTTTGCAGGGCTTATATATGAATACGGGGGAAATACAGTTAAAATGCGCAAACTAGAAAGCGTAAGTGCAAATCCAAAGTCAAGAAATAAAGAGAAGGCCCACTAGAAGATTGAATCTAGGTAAATCCCCAACATGGGCTTGATCCAGCCCCATCCCAAGACCCACCGGAGAAAGGCGGTGCCGAGCGAGGCCCACCTGTGTGTGGGCGCACCCGGTGCGGCCCGCCCCTGTTTCTGACCAAACGGGCCCACCTTTCTCTAGCGGTTTGTGGAGGCGGTTGTGAGGTCGGTTTACCTGGGCATTTACTCACCTCAGCCCCCAAACCGACCTTGGAGGAGTATAAAGCAAGGGGAGACCCCCCTCTCACACACATCCTACACTTGAGCAAATCCTTCCTATCCTTAGTAGTAGTATCCCTCTAGGTGTTCTCCACCTAGTTGTAGTATAGAAAAGAGGGAGAGAGGAGAGGAAGAGAGTGGAGGAGGAATCCGGAGCTGTCGGCTTCCTCTCCTTCTTATACTCGGTGTCCCGAGTAGGAGCGTAGGAGGGCCGGAGGTGTCGGCCCCTCCTCGACTCTTGTACCTCTACGGAGACGACTCATCCGAGTATTATCTAGGTTCTTCTTTTGGTAATTCCAGTATTTCTATTTGATTAAATTCAGTCCTTGCTTTACTTTATTTACGGGAACTCCGCTCGACCGAGTATTCTAGTCTTAAGATCTGGGCTAGAATAGTAATCGTTAGCATAGACGTGGTGTCTAGGCTAGTGTTTACCTGAGTTTGTGCCCAACCCCAAGGATAGTTGTGGTAGCCCCGGAGGTAACAGCTCCGACTAGGCCTTTGTATTCCACCACGTTCGGGTTGGTGTTTTCGTAGAGCTTTTGGCAGCCTTCCCCCGACTACCGCTTTCAGTCTCTTCGAGAGTTAGAAAGGTACTGCTGCTCCTAAGTAAGTAAAGTTTAGTAAGCCTAAATCTTGGTCATCTAGCTTATTTTGGAAGAACCTTAGGAAACCCCTCTCTACCCACCAAAAATAGTTATTTTTTGGACGACCTTGATCCTTTCTAGTTCACTTCTCGTTCCCCGTGGAAATCGATACCTAGGAATACTCCGGGTGAAAGCTACAGCGGTATCCGTGCGCTTGCGGATTTATCTGTTTGCGTTAACAAATACCAACAGAGGTCCAGCGAATCTAGCCGCAACTAGGTCGGCGACGGGTTGGAGGACGATGGGTAGCCATACGCCGCCGCGCCGACGGAGGTGTACGCAGCTCCTGCGGAGAACATCGGCGGCTGGGAAAGGAACTCCCTGGTGGGGACGGCATCGCCGGAGATGTTGCCCAAGCCGCCAGGGTTGTTGTACCCGGAGGCTTTCCCGAACGTGGCGTCGTTGAGGCTGTCGTCGCTGTAGCCGTCACCTTGGTAACCGTCAATCGTCGACGACGGGGTGAACGATGGCAGGTCCGGTAGCGAGGGAGGTTGATGTGGCTTCGGACCAGGCGGATCTGGCGGTGGCAGAGCTGGGGCGACGTGGAGAGCGGCGGCGGGGGAGAGCGGCTTGGGTTTCGGGGAAGCGATGCGAATGGATAGGGTTGCCGGTTGAGGGGCGAGGGGGTCAGGGGTAGGAAAAGTTTTCCCAAGGCCCGTTTAGATTGCAAGTTCCAAATCTTAGAAAAAATTGCAACTTGGGCTCGAAGGCGAACAAGGCCCTTGTTTAGATTTCAAGTTTTTTTCACTCTCTCTCCATCACATCAAGTTTTACCCGCATGCATAGAGCATTAAATGTAAGTAAAAAAATAACTAATTGCACAATTTAGTTGTAAATCATGAGACGAATCTTTTGAGCCTAGTTAGTCCATGATTGGATGAAATGAAATTAATGGGTAAAACAAAGTACTGATCAGCAAGACCCTTTGCCCGACTACCGATCGGGGCATTTAATACTGCAGAAATTGTGCTTCCCTGAAAAAGACATTAGAAGCTTGTTATCCAAGACTGACTTATAATCACTGAACTACTCAGCATTGGTTATACATTATATGAATTAAATATTGATTGACGACCCTCCAGTTTATCTATTGTTTGATTAAAATATCAAGCCGTATTTGCATTGGTTTAAGTGTGATAGAGACCCACGACTAGTGCATATACAATTAGCCAAAAAAGGAAGAAAAGGCAGTTGATACCACTTTGTCTTGTCCTACAATTTTTGGTGCAGGTGAGAAGTTCTTTGGTTATTGTCCAACCAAAGTGTTTAATCAAGAATTTGCAGAAATTGATGATATTAAAGTTATTCGAGATGGTGACCATTTGTTTCTTATGGAATCTTGATTAAAGAAGCTCAATATCATCAAGACATCAACTAATGAAAGAGTAAGAATTCCTATTCCTTTAGAATACCAAAGACTAGAAGAATGGTTCCTAATCAGCTTCCTTGTGCCGATTTATGAGCCACCGCTGCAGAGGTTCTCTATGATTTGTCCTCCGACCTCTAATAAAAGAGTGAAATACTCCAGGGGTCCAGAAGCATGGTTGTGTACTCGACGTTCCTTGAAGGCGCTAGACTTCACAAACATCTAGCAATCTAGCCCTTGTTCAGATTCTAATTTTTTGCAACCGGATGAATAGTAGCACTTTCGTTTTATTTGGTAAATATTGTCCAATCGTGGACCAACTAGGCTCAAAAGATTCATCGCGTGATTTTCAACTAAACTGTGCAATTAGTTATTTTTTATTTATAATTAGTGCTCCATGCAAGTGGGTAAAAATTGATGTGATGGAGAGAGAGTGAAAAACTTGGAGAAGTTGGTGAAAGAGAACAAGGGCCTAAGCAACTACCTCTGGGGGTGCTAGAAAAGGCTTGAACTCTATCATCATCCTTGGTGCCTGGAGCATCTGGAAACATCAGAATGACTGTGTCTTCAATGGGGCTGCACCAAACATTGACACAGCCCTGAGTTTAGCTAGGGATGAAGCCCATTGGTGGTTTACGGCAGGAGCTAAGGGTCTGTCCTTGCTCACTGCTAGGGGCTCAGAAATAGGTGATTTAAGTCTTAGAAAACAGGGAAGGTGTGGAGGGGTGTTTGAGTTTGTTTGGGTCTATGTATGACTCCTTTTTCTTCTACTAATACAATTACAATGATACACGCAGCTCTCTCCTACGTGAAAAAAAACTGCTACTGGTGCAAGCCTATGCATGGGTTTGATCTTATAGATGGCATGCGGCCAATGTAAAAGTTTCCTAGGGCCATTGTTTCTTTCATCTACAAAGGTAGTGCACCATAACTGCAAGAACACACTGAGGAAACTACACAAGACCAAGAATCCAGCCCTCTTCATGAAGCTAGATATCCAGCGTTTGACAATATAACCTGGAGCTACTTGATTGAGGTTTTGCAGGCATTCGGCTTTGGGCCCTGTTGGCGTGAATGGATATCGATCCTATTTTGTACAACAACATCCAGAGCGCTACTCAATGGTATCCTGGGTCCAAAATTTAATCACACTAGGGGGGTACGTCAGGGCGACCCACTTTCACCCATGCTCTTCATTCTGGCAATGGACCCATTGCAACGGTTACTAGACTTGGCCACAGCCCAAAATGTCCTCATGGGTCTGCCTCTTGGAACAAAATGGAGGACATCCATTTATGCCCATGATGCAGCAATCTTCATTAGCCCTGAAAAAGAGGACATTGAGGCCATCAAAATTATTCTAGAATCCTTTGGGAAGGCATCGGGACTGTGCATAAACATGGATAAAAGCTCTGTCCACCTGATCAGATGCGAGAACATCGACCTTGACCATGTCCTCTCATCCTTCTCGGGGACTAGGGGAAACTTCCCCTGTCGTTACTTAGGACTTCAGTTGCACATTAGGCCACTCTAAAAAATCCACGTGCAGCCATTCATAGAACGCATTGGCCATAGACTCCCAGGATGGAAGGGCAAGCTCCTTAACAAAGCTGGGCGCCTAACATTGGTCACCTCGGTGCTCTCGTCCATGCCTACATATCACCTTACTGTTTTTCCCTTAGCTGCCTGAACCAAGGAACAGATTGACAAAATCCGTAGGTCCTTTCTTTGGAAGGGGAAGAGAATGCAAATGGGCGGCACAGCCTTGTTAATTGGCAACGGTCTCCAAGCCAAAGGACCTTGGTGGATTGGGGGTCCCTGACCTGGACAAATTTGGAGAGTGTTGCGCCTGAGTTGGCTTTGGCAAGATTGGGTGGATGCTCCAAGTCATGGGCGGGGGGTGATTTGCCTTGCAAGCCTGTTGGTAAACTACTTTTCAATGCCTCGACCATCGTCACTATCGGAAATGGAGAGAAGCACAGTTCTGGCACCACAGTTGGCTGGATGGGGAAGCACCAAGAAATCTAGCGCCACATCTCTTTGGGCTAATCAGAAGGAAAAATAGATCGGTGCAACAGGAGCTTCAAAATAATAGATGGATTGGCTCCCTGCAAGGTAAGATTACAACGGCCACCCATGTGGAGGAGTTTGTATCCCTCTGGCTTAGAATCCAAAACATCCACTTACAACCAGACATGCAAGATTCCATCACTTGGAAGTGGACCCTCGATGGTGTATACTCCACCCGATCGGCATACCGCATCCAGTTCCAAGGGGGTTTTAGACAATTCTGTGCAGACCTAATTTGGAGAGCGCACTCGGAGAACAAGTCGAAGCTCTTCGCTTGGATTCTCATACACAGCAGACAACTTGCAGCTAAGGAATTGACCACACCAGGAGCACTATGTCTCGTGTGACGGCCCTTTAGAATCCGGCCTCCATTTGTGCTTGTTGTGTCCCGTCGTTAAAGAAATCTGGAGTTTCATCTTAGCATGGGACCATTATGATGCCGATCTCATACACCCACAGACCCAGCCAACAGAAATTGGTGCTTGGTGGGAACAAGTGGCGCTTGGTGGGAACAAGTGGCTGCCAAAATCCCAAGGCAAAGGCGGTGACACTTCAATGGTGTGGTTATCTACATGTTTTGGAATATTTGGAAGGAAAGAAATAAGAGGATTTTCCAGGATAGCTTCATGGACGCAAGGCAGGTGGCCTCTAAAGCTAAAGAAGACATCGAACTACACGGAAGGGTGTTCAACAATTCCAATTAGTGTGATCAATGCTCCTATAGCGGATAATGTATGATCGATGTGTGCCCTTTGGGGCCCTTAGGCCTTTGGCCATTCTGTACATAAACTCTTATTCCTATATTAATTAAGAGGCAGCCCCTACCATGTTTTCAAAAAATAACTACAAGAACAATGTATGACAGTACCAGGTATCCAGTTTCTCCATTGTTGTATGAACAGAAAGGCTCTTCATTTCCTCAAACATAGCATTGCTGAAAAACTAGAAACTATTATTTCAAACATTATCCTGGACTAGTGAGCTGCTTTTAGATTTACTTGGTCACGGGCAGATAAAAAAATCAGTATTTAGCTTGCGAAAACAAGGACTTCGGACTGAAGCAGCAGCAGCCGCAGCGGGAGATGATAAGAAAGTAAGAAACAGTATTACTAGGTAGCAGCCCGACCAAAGCTGTTTTGATAGTGTAGGCAGTCTTACCAGGAGACTCGAAGGTGGAAACAGGTGGTCTGGATGGCTCAGAGACAGTGTACGGCTGAGTAGTTAGCATCTTTTTTTGGCATTCCATCGAATGCCTGAGGCATATAGGACACGAAGGGCGAAGGAATGGTAGATTAAGCTCACCATGAACCTAGTTACCTAGATGAAGGAACCCATACACCAAGCCGAACGGCTCCACAACTATAGGCAGGCCCAATAATCACTCTGTCCGAGAGCAATGGCGGCGGCGCAGTGATGGGCAGCACAAAAGAGGACGTCGCTGGAGGGGCCCAAACGTTGGAGGTGGAAGGGGATCGGGAATGCGGGTGCACCTTGGGGCGAGATCGCTGCAACGGCAGGACGGGAGGACGCCGGGTGCGGGAAGACAGCGGGGCGGGCGGGGGGGGGCACTGGGGCAGATGCAGAGCAACTTTGCTTTCGGGTGCGTGACAACGCCGTCGCGGCCGCTGGCGTGTCAACTGGACTGACCCCTCCGCCGCCAGCCACAGCCACCACGTGCCCGCCTCTCTGCTGCTCGCCTTAGTCCTTCACTCCTTCCCCTTCCTGAGCCAAGAAGGCCACAGCCGCAGCCCACAGGCGGAAGACGACACGTCCATCCCTGGTGCCGTCCTTTGCCCGATAGGAATCACCGAACCAGGCGACCACGCACTGTATTGCCCGCCGCCACCGGCCCGACCAAAACTCATCCAAAATTCGCACTACAAAGAAAGTAAACGTACAATTCTTGCTTGACTTCAGTACTTCACCTCTCATGCAATGTTGGAAAGGGGATACAATTTCTTAATTGAGATTTTTACTATGTTTGAAGAGGCATTGGAAAGCATTTACTGTGACTATGACTAGTGAACCTGTACAAGGGGAAGCATTAAGAGGCGTTTAGAGTTTAGAGAGACGTTTGTTGTGTCTATGCTCTGTGTGTCATATACACCGTAACGCCTCCTAATGCCTCTAGAATTGAGACGATTAAGGAGGAGTGGTAATACTATTTTTAAAATTCTTTTACATAATCAAGGATAAAATGGTAAATCTATATTGTAAAAATAATAGTTTTAAATGATTGTAAAATAACATTTTGAGTGGTTTAGGGATGATTAGTCTGACGGATTCAGTCTCTCTTCTCTCTATGCTGCGGCGGTGGGCAAGGTTGAGGACGAGGCGGGGCGGCGCGACGGCGAGGGCGAGGGGGCGGCGGCGGACATGCGGTCCCCTCCTCACCGGTCCCCCCGAAAGGCGGCGCCACATAGATCCAGCGAAGTCGGTGGAGGCGAGATCCGAGGCCCGGTGGCGTCAGGGCTCCCTTGCGTGGCGGCTGCGTCCCATTGCCGGGAGGGTGCGGGCGGCGAGGTGGGTCCGAGGTGGCGAAACTGGCGGTGGCCTCATATGTCTGAAAGGTCCTAAATGGCTAGAGGGGGGTGAATAGCGTAATAAAATTTCTACAAAGCACTAAACAAACTGGTTAGTATATTAAATGGCGAAGCAAGTGTTACGCTAGCCTAAAGGGGGTTGCAAGCCGACCTAACCAATTCTAGCAACCTAGAATGCTAAATCACACACATGCAACCTAATATGATACACACTACACTAGTGCACAAAGGTAAATCATAAGGAAGGAACCGAGGGATGCAGACCGTGCCTTCGGGATGTCGTACCAATCACCGACTTGACCAACAATGAATTCCGAAGTGATGATCCAAACAATCAATATGAAATCCAAATATGATCTCGATGGATCAATCCCAAATGAACACCGGAGTTTTTATCGAGGTTCATGTGCTTGCCAACACACTACTCCTCGTTGTAACGGCTCACTCACTTGGAATTCTATGGCTAATTGCCACCACACCAAGCCTCCAACGGGCACCACAAGAATCACCACAAGATGAGGGCAACACAAGTCATGCGCATTCCACTAGAATACCTTTTGCGATCTCCCGTGGGGATAAGGTGAAGAACCCCTCACAAACACCTCTAGAGTGGCCAAGAACAATCTCCAAGCTTGCTCAACTCTAGCCTCGCTGCTTCAACCGTCTAGGTGGTGGCAACCACCAAGAGTAATAAGCTCAATCGCAGCAAGAACGCTCACTAGTGCCACTAGATGCTCAATCACAAGGCAAATGCACTAGAAGCTCTCCCAATCACTCTCTAGATCAATCAAGAGACATGCAAAGTAAGGGAGATTGGTTTGCTTAGCTCTAGGGGATGTCAAGAATGTCAAAGTGCCAGGAGAGACTCCCTAGAGCCGGCCATTCCACTTATATAAGCGCCCACAAAGACACCCAACCGTTACTCACAAAATCAGCCAGTTTGCGTACTGACCGGACGCGCGCATCGAGACGAACGGACGCATCCGGTCCCGACGTCCGATTGCACATAATGTGCCATGTGTCGCTGACGTTTGAAAAGAGCCGTTGCGCGCCAACGGTCGAACTCACTCGCGCCTTGCACAGCAATCGACCGGACGCGTCCGCTACGCCGACCGGACACTCGCCCTTGCGAGTCTGGTCGCAACTTCGAGAGGTTCAAAACGGTTTTTCTCGGCCGGACGCGTCCGCTGCCTCCTGACCGGACGCACCCGGCGTCCAGTCACACCTCGCTTCGCTCGGCCGCACCAGCGCACCTGACCCGGACGCTCCACCGGACTGTCGGTCGCCGGGCGTCCGCCTAGCTCTGAAAATGCTCGAACATGGCTGGCGGACCGGACGCGTCCGGTCCCTACCGAGACAGCGTCTGGTCACCTCTGAGTGACCTCTTCGCCTTTTGAAAACCTCTGAGTCCCGCCTCGCAAGCTCAACGGGAGGGGTTTATACCCAAACCCCATCAACCCTTGCTCTCATGTGCCAACACAAGAGTGTCTCACCACTTGTGCTCGTGTGTTAGCATTTTCAAATGAATTTTACAAGAGATTGTTAGCACACTAGGTCCTAATGCATATGCAAAGTCATTGCTCACCAAGGCACTTAGATAACCGATATTGCACGACATCGCCCCTCTTAACAGTACGGTTATCGATCCTAAACCCCGCCATCATCTTCTCTACTCGCCTACGGCTGGCGAAATGGAAATGCCCTAGCATATACCTTTGCCTCTAGCTTTCCATTTTGCTCCTCGTCTTTCTTCATTTCCAAGGGTGGCACTTGATCACTTGTGGTCACTTCCATCGTCTTGATCTCCACTCCACCACTTGGCTTGGACCTCTCGTTTCTCTAATGCTACACACTTAGTAATAGGGTTAGTCCTAGGTTTCATCAATTAACCAAAACTAAACTAGGGCTTTCACCGTCCCCGGCTATCGCTCCACATGCCGCTCCCCTTCTCGAGCTCCGTACCCGCCTCACCCGGCGCCGTGAACCCACCCGCAGCAGACCATGGATCAACATGAGCGACCCGTGGAGGAAGACGCTTGGCTTGGCAATGCTTGTTCCCAGCTCTGCGGCGACGCCCCGCCGCCGGCTGAGCTGGCTGCGTGGTGGCATTGGCTGCTGCCGCCTGCGTTACAGCGTGCCCGCGCAGCGGCTACTCCGGTGGCGCCGGCGTCACCCCACGCCCCGGGAGCCACCGGCGGCGGCGCTCCGGTGGGTCTGGGTGCCCTGGGTGCGCACCAGGTGCCCGCCTGCTACGACGCGCTGACACGGCTCGCAATTGACAAGGGAGCAACTATCAAGCGTCTGCGACGACCCAATCCAAGAGTCAAGGGCCCTGCGTGGCTGTAATCGGGTCTCGGCCCATGTAAGAAACAATATGAAGAAGGAGCAGTAGCAAAATAGGACTTGACTTGTATTCAATCTTTGGCACCAATCAGTAGAGCCGACGGCGGCGGCGGAGCTTGCTACGGCGGCTCCGATGAACACAAGTTCACCCTGTATCCACCATATGTTATCGTAGTGACTCGTGACAATCTGGTATCAGAGCCACTTCGATTCTGGCACCACACAGTTACATGACCCGGCGGCAGCTATCCATGGCTACGCCTAAAGAGCAACTCGGCCAGATTCTGGCAGGGATCGACGAGCTCCGCGGCTCCATGGTGGAGATGCGGTCCTTGAGGACCGAAAGCAACAACTGGAAGCCCCTGATCGACAATCGCGTGGGTGAATTGGAGACGGCGGTGATGGATCTGGCCGAGCGTGTCGAGCAGGCGCTCGGCGTTGTCCTTCCATCGGCGGCTCTTCAACAACCTTCGATGAACGAGACTGGCGTCATCACCATCGCTACCCTCGCTTCGACAGCGGTTCCGGGGGACCCCTCTTCCTCCGTGAACAACAAGGTGCCGGGCTCTGCTCATCTGGAGCCTTCCCCGATGAGGGCGGCATCTGGGTCAATTGACCACGGCAAGGGACTTCATCACCGGGGCACTGGTTTTGGGGTGGTGTATACCGCCGCCCCGAACCCCGCCCAGGTCATAGATGTGCTCTATTCCTCCGATCCTCAGGCTACTCTTTCTGGATTCGGTGGTGTCGCACCTAGTGGCCACTTGTTGGGTTGGAATTCTGTTATGCCTCCGTTCAATTTTCCTAAGTTCGACGGCACCAACCCCAGGCTTTGGATTAGAAACGCAGAAACCTTTTTCGATCTCTATGCCGTTCCTGAGTCACTTTGGGTGAAGTTAGCTACCATGAATTTCTAGGGGTCTGTAGCCCTTTGGGTTCAGACTGTTCCAGCCTTTGCCCGTGAACTTTCCTGAAGGAATTAGGCACATCAATCTGCACTAAATTTGAACATGACGAGCATGACCATTTGTTGCGTCGTTTCTTTCATCTTAGACAAACCACAATTGTCAATGAGTACAATGAGAATTTCAATGATACTGTCCACCAGTTGCTAGTTCATAACCCACAACTTGATCCCTCCTTAATCACAAATAGATTTATAGATGGTCTTCGTGATGACATCAAACCTAATGTATTGGTGCAACGCCCCCATGACATCGATACTGCTGTTTCCATTGCATTGTTGCAGGAGGAGGTCATTGGTGGACCACTCAAGCGCGAATTTCGCCGTCCAGACACCAGTTACTCCAAAAAGGCGTCGATGGATGGTGGCTGGACATTTTTGCCACCGTCTCCGCCTTATGCGAAGAACACTACACCTCATCATGTCGACACTCGCCCACCAAAAGGCTCGATGTCCAAGACACAGACTGATGCTTTAGCTGATCTCAAAACTCATAGAAGAAACAAGGGGCTCTGTTTCAAATGCGGTGAGAATGGAATCCCGGTCATCGATGTGCAAAGAATATTTCCCTGAATGCAGTGAAAGAAATATGGAAACTATTGAATGACAATCCTGACGATTACCAGGCACAACACTCAGTTGATAGTGATTCTGGTGATGACTTGATGCAGATTTCTATGCAGGCTGTCAAGGGTACCTCCAGAACAATCAGATTGCTGGGTTACATTGGTTCTCAGAAGGCTTATATGTTGATTGATTCTGGCAGTACCAATTCATTTATCAGTGAACAATTAGCCTCTTCTATTCCTGGCTGGACTCCATTGCAACATCCAATCCAAGTCAGAGTGGCGAATGGTCAGACTATGTAGTGCTCTTATCAATTGCCTGACCAAGTCTAGGGTGTGAATGGTCACACATTTGTCACTACATTCAAGATCATTCCACTTAGCAGTTATGACATCATTTTGGGAATGGATTGGCTACAACAGTTCAGTCCTATGCAAGTTCATTGGCAAGACAAATGGTTGCAGTTCTCTCAAAACAACACCTTGATCACTCTTAAGGGAATTGACCCACATCCTTCCATGGGGGGTCTCCATTGTCAGTGCAATAGCTCACAACCCTCATCAAGGAAGACTGCATCCTATATCAAGTTAAGGTGAATCCAGTGCAACAAGGTGACATACCTCACTTTCCTATGCCTGCACCAATTCAGGATCTCATAGCTGAGTTTGTAGACTTGTTCAAACCAGTTTTAGGGTTACCACCAAGTAGACCTGGTGATCATACAATACCACTCTTGCCTGGTACTCAACCTTTTAAAATTAGACCTTACAGGTACAACCCTGCACAAAAGATAGAAATAGAAAGTCAGATCAAAGAGCTGTTACAGAAAGGTCTCATTCAGTTCAGCACTAGCCCTTTTTCCTCACCTGCATTACTTATCAAGAAGAAGACAGGTGACTGGAGGCTATGTGTGGATTTCAGAAGACTTAATGCCTTTATTATCAAAAACAAATACCCTCTCCCTGTTATAGATGAAATTGTGGATGAATTAGGAGGAGCATCTTGGTTCACCTCCTTGGATCTTAGCTCTGGATTTCACCAGATCAAACTAGCTCCAGGTGAAGAATATAAGACAGCATTTCAAACTCACAATGGGCATTATGAGTACCTAGTTATGCCATATGGTGTTACTGGTGGACGTGCAACATTTTAGTCTGTCATGAACCATGTATTAGCACCATTCCTCAAACACTTTGTAGTAGTTTTCATTGATGATATCTTAATTTACAACTCTACTTGGTCTGAACACCTGGAACACCTCAGACAAGTCTTTGAAGCATTGAGATACCATAAGTTTTAGGTCAAACTGAAGAAATGTGTGTTTGCACAATAGGAGCTCAAATATTTGGGACACATTGTTAGTGCATCTAGAGTGGCCACAGACCCTGACAAGGTGGCAATTATTCAGACATGGCCCTCACCATCCAATATCAAGGAACTCAGAAGTTTTCTGGGCATGGCAGGGTATTATAGGAAATTTGTTCGCAATTTTGGATTGCTCAGCAAACCACTCACCAACCTACTGAAGAAGGGTGTTTTGTTTGTCTGGAACTCAGGAACTCAAGCAACTTTTGAGGCACTCAAACATGCATTAGTGACTGCCCCTATACTACAACTCCCAAATTTCAGCAAACCTTTTGTCATTGAGATAGATGCATCTGATAAAGGAGTTGGAGCTGTTCTGCAGCAAGATGGCCACCCTTTGGCTTATGTCAGCAAACCACTAAGCCCCAAATCTCAAAGTTTATCAACCTATGACAAAGAATGCTTAGCCATCATGATTGCTGTTGACCACTGGCGCCCTTATCTACAGCATTCTGAGTTTGTCTTAAAGACTGATCACAAAAGTCTCTTACACTTGGATGCATAGAGAGTCACCACCCCATGGCAACACAAAGCACTTACCAAACTGATGGGTTTAAACTTTAAGATCTTATATACGAAGGGCATTGAGAATACAATAGCTGATGCTCTTTCTAGAGCTACCCACCAGACAAAGACTGAAGTAGCAGCAACTTCTATAGTGCAACCTCTATGGTTAACTGAACTACAGGAGGCTTATCTTCAGAACACTTTGCATTGTCTGAACTCCTTCAGTAGTGATCTCTGCAATCACCCCTGGGTCACTTTACTCTTCATAATGGCATCATAAATTTCAAAAACCGAATTTGGTTAGGATCCATCCCACAACTACATCACAAGATTATCACTACAACACATCAGAGGATTAAAAAGCTTTTTGCCTGGCCCAAGATGAAGCAGTCTATCTGTGACTACATCTCCAGATGTTCAGTGTGCCAATAGGCCAAACCAGAAAAAGTTCCATACCTAGAACTGCTCTCACCACTACCTGTACCAGAAGTAGCTTGGCAGGTGATATCCCTCGACTTTATTGAAGGGTTACCTAAGTCAAATTCCTATAATTGCATTATGGTGGTAGTGGATAAGTTCTCCAAATATGCACACTTTGTTCCTCTCTCTCACCCATTTACTGCATTCCAAGTGGCCCTACAGTTCATGGATTCCATTTTTAAGTTGCATGGTCTTTCTCTGGCTATCATTTCTGATCGAGATAGGATTTTCACAAGCAATCTTTGGCAAACATTGTTCAAGCTCACCGAGACAGAACTAAGGATGAGTTCTGCATATCATCCCCAGACGGATGGCCAAACTGAGAGAGTAAACCAGTGTCTTGAGACTTATCTGCGATGCTTTGTCCATGCATGCCCAACTAAATGGTCTCAATGGCTCGCCTTGGCTGAATTCTGGTATAACACCTCCTTTCATTCTTCTCTCAACAAGACCCCATTCTATGTCTTATATGGACAAGAACCAAGACAGTTAGGAATTGATATTGAGAACTGTAAAGTGGAGGATCTGGATCAATGGCTGAAGGATAGATCATTAATGCAACAACTTTTGCAGCAACATCTACTTCGTGCCCAGCAGAAAATGAAGCTTCAAGCCGACAAACATCGCTCTGATAGAACCTTTGTTGTTGGGGATTTTGTATACCTAAAACTACAGCCCTACATTCAGCATTCTATGGCAACACGCTCCTCCAACAAGCTCTCATTCAGATACTTTGGACCCTATCAAATTTTGGCCCGTGTAGGTTCTATCGCCTATACGCTCAAGCCGCCTCCAGACTCGAAGATTCATCCTACGTTCCATGTCTCCCAGCTGAAGCGAGCTGTCCCTCCTGCTAATCGGTATGCCCATCATTGCCTATACTTTCTGACAGTCTCCAGGTACCACTTGAGATCTTGGATCGCCGTCTTCATCTCAGCAACGACAAGACCCAGCACCAAGTCTTGATCAGGTGGTCCCGCACACCACTGGAATTGTCTACCTGGGAAGATGAAGATGCTCTTCGACAGCAGTTTCCAGAGGCACCGGCTTGGGGGCAAGCCAGTATTCAAGGAGGGGAGAGTGTTACCAGCAAGACAACACCTGAACCCGCTGGGGAGGATGACGGGCCGGCAATTGACAAGGGAGCAAATATCAAGCATCGGCGACGGCCCAATCCAAGAGTCAAGGGCCCTGCGTGGCTGTAATCGGGTCTCGGCCCATGTAAGAAACAATATGAAGGAGGAGCCGTAGCAAAACAGGACTTGACTTGTATTCGATCTTTGGCACCGATCAGCTGAGCCAACGGCGGCGGTGGCAGAGCTTGCTACGGCGGCTCCGACGAACACAAGTTCACCCTGTATCCACCATATGTTATCGTAGTGACTCGTGACAGATTCCAGCATCTCAGATTGCTTACCAGTTACCACCACCAAATTTTACTAATAATGAAACTATCTTAACTTATTTACAGGGAACTTATGTCCAACATTACTGATAATGATTTGGTGGATCATCAGTAAAAATAAAGTGATTGCACATTTTCTTCAGGCTATTGAATTAGAGGCATGAAGCTTAACTTTCAGCAAAAAAATATTTCCCTAAACTTGGAACGAGTCCGACGCCTATAGAGCAAGCTGGCTGCATTGACAAGGAGACTCCAGGAGGTAAAAAGTATGGTTATAATGTCCAAAGTAACAGATGCTGTGCAAGTCCCTTGTAAATAAGGCTTAGTTAAGGGAGATTCATATACGACAATTAACTAATATCATTTTTATTTTTATTTTTATTTTTATTTTTATTTTGTATTTCTAGGATTTTCAAAAGACTTGAGACGCTCAAGTACTGCTATACGGTCTTTAACAGCGTATATACTCCGTTCTCTACTAAACCCCATCTACGTGTGTGTGGGCGTGAACAATCATTCGTAACTAAGCTAACAGCTAGCTCTAATGACTAACATGATCAGCTAGGTTTCAAACTCATAAAACATTATTTCATGGCAAGCACTAGGTTGCAATTTCTTTTCCTAAACAATTTATCATATAATATAAATGGGGACATCTTGGCTACCTTATTTAACCAATGATTCTAGGGCTACAAAATTACCGAGGGCACATAATAATACAATGAAGTTACTGCCTAAGTTTTCAGAGCTAGAATTATCATCTACTTGCCATGATAAATTACTTCCTATTTTAATATATTAAAGACAAGCATGCTGGAGCAATTAAATATTTTACTAGAAACATAATAGAACTACACAAACAAATTATACTAACAGATAGATCATGATTTTAGAAAACTAACAAAATTGGTTTCACTATTTTTGGACTTGTATTCTATTTTCTATGATTTTCCAAAGTTCAGCTCAGCGACTTAAAAAGAAAAGCTATTCCTAATTCCTCTGGAAAAAGAAAAGGGCGCTGGCCTGGCGCGGCCCAGAATGGGCTTGGCCCGTGAGCGAAGGCGGCCCACCAGGGAGGAGCCGCGCGCGCCCTGGCTCTTTTGCAAAAGAGACCCTAAGCTTCAGCCTAATCACGCAGGTACTATTAACACTATTGCACAAGACTCACGGTTTACACTAACACCCTGGCAAACCTCATCTTTACCACGGGACGGTCCTTGGTGACGGCGCGCATGGCGCGACGCAGTGCGCAGCAAGCGGCGGCTCGGCCACCCAGCGGGAGCCTCACCGATGACCGTAGCGGTGGCAAAAACCCAAGGTTAGGCCTCGCGCACGCTTAGGAATATCAGGGACTGCGCGGCAAGCACTGCAACCCTGCTGGTCACGGTGGCAGCCATGGCCGTGCCGTTCCTGGCGGCGGTGTGGCCGTTCCGGCCAGGGACAAACACAGGAAGCAGAGCGGAAAGGCTCATGAGCACCCAGAACCTTCCGGTAACCTTGCCTCGGGGTCTGTTGGGCGGAGAACGGCCGGACGAGACCCGACCACATGTGACCGAACGGCACGGCGGCGCACCGCGACGGCATGACCGCGGCCACTCACATGATACGGCAGCAGAGGTTCCAAAAAGTGGTGCGCGGTGAATAGGAAGTGCAGGCGGAGCTTTTCGGTGCTGGTTAATTGGATTCTAAGGCGCTGGAGTTGGGTGACAAATTGAGCTTGCCGCTCTCGGTGAACAACGGCCGGCGGTGAGGAAACTCCAAAATTGGAGCACACCACTGCTTTAAGTGGGGAGGGTTGGATTCTGAGAGCTCGTAGGGTTGACTACAAAATAGGGAAACATGTCAACTTAGTTTGACACGGCTTCATTTCTTATTCCATGGAGCAGCGGCCCAACGACCATGTCGGCCGAGAGGGAGAGGATGGGGACAGGCTTGCTTGGCGGGGTGGACGGCTCCTCGTGGCTACGTACTTGCATGCGAGTTCCCGGCCACGCCACTAGAGGGGAAGGCACAAGCGCCAACGCCAACAGTGACACGGTGTGGCGAGCTCTGCGGCGGCGGTCGGTTTGTAGGGCCGGGCGATGGCGGTCTTTGTGCAGCGGTCAAGCTTCGGCGGCGGCGGCGGCGGGGGGTAAGCGGCGACATGGGGCGATGTGACGCGGAGGACAGGCGACCCTACTCGAGGCGGATCAACGATCACCGGCCGACCCAAGCGGGACGAGGCCCGGCAGCGGCGTCTTGCTGCATCACGCGCGCAGTGACCGCACTCCGACGTCCCAACTGACAAGGGCCGAGCTTGTGCACGGTTTTTAAAGCACACACAACAAGCGATCTATTGAGTTTCAACCCAAAAGCGACTTCACTATGCCAAAGCGAGGGACATGTAGCTTGATCAAGGCTAAAACATAGGATCACTACTTAGATAAACTTTGCACAAAGCTAATGTCAACATGGCACTGCCAGCCAATTCTCCAGACGGGGAAAACTAAGTCTAGGGCCGAAACCTTAATTAAGTTGCAATTCCGAGCTGCTCGAAAAACCATTTAACAAAATTATTTTCCAATGAGACAACTTGTGTTGCGTTCTACAAAAGTTGTACTACTAACTTTATTTAGGAGTCACATACATCTTCTATATTATTTTTGCTCAATAAAAATTGTTCTTGCACCTTAAGTGATATAACGGACAATGTAAGCCAACTCCTACTTAACATCTTCATTGACATTTTGAGGTTGCAAACAATCATCTACACACTTCCACACAAGCATTAGCACAGAATCATGATGCTTATGAAATGATTTGGCAAGAGGTTAAACGCGTAACACCAGAGGTGTTACAGTCGGGCTGTTGATGATGGTGGAGCTTTCTAAATCCGTCCTGATGGAGCTATCAGAATCTGATCCAGGCTGCTCTTCCAAGATGGTGTGGAGGGATTCCTCCCCATCGAAAAGGCGGAGCTACACCATGTTCGGGAGTCGGTGTTGGATGGGCTCAAACCTCGAGGTGCCGATCAGTGCATGACGGTGCTGGATGGCATTCTGGTATGATGTCGCAGAGTTCATGAGGCCGAACGGCATGGCTGCCATGGCCCTAGATCTATTCCTTCGTGGAGTTCGGCGATGGACTGTGCGTCCCATGGAGGTGTCAAGGGGCCCCAAGTTGTCTCTGAGGTGCACTGGTGGAGCAATTCCTATTGGACATTCGCTGATCGGCGAAAGGCGGCGCGGTCCCATAGATCCGACCAGTACCCATGTAGTCCTGGGCGGTGGGCGATTGGTGCGAAGTGGTGATCAGCGAGGGCGCATGAGCTGCCACTCTGGCTCAGGGGTGGGGGCTCGACATGAGGAGGAGCTAGGGTGGACTCAGCAAGTGCGATGCACTCGTACAAGCCTTCATTGACCCGGTCGATAGATTCGACCAGATCATCGATGATGACGGAGTTTCTCGGCCGCTGGGGTCACTGAGGGGATGCAGCCACCGAGAGAGAAACCATCTAGGCCTCCTGGGAGGCATCAAAGACTGGTCGGCAGGTGCCAAGACGCGATAAGCCGGAACAGATTAGATCTGACACGGCGTGCTTTTCCCTTCCTGGTGCTCGGCAACGATGAAAGGTCCTAAATGGCTAGAGGGGATAAATAGCCTAATAAAAATTTCTACAAAGAACTAAACCAACTGGTTAGTAAATCAAATGGTGAAGCAAGTGTTGCGTTAGCCTAAAGGGGGTTGCAAGCCAACCTAACTAATTCTAGCAACCTAGTATACTACGCCACATATAAGCAATCTAATATGCTACAAACTACACTAGTGCACAAAGTAGAATCGCAAGGAAGAGACCGAGAAGGTGTAAACCGTGCCTTCGGAAAGATGACCAATCACCGTCTTGTCAATTCAATGAAACCCGAAGAGATGATCCAATAGATAAATTCATGTTGATTATTGACACTCCTTAACGTCACTATAAAAATAGATATAAAACCTATCCTCAGCAACGGTGCCAGAAATGCTAGTGAGCACATCATAGCATCGCTACTAAAGCGCCAAGTTGTCATCTCCAGCTATGATATCAGGAGTGTGGTATTAAATCATACCACCACTTAGAATATAGAAATATTATCCGCAAGCGCACAGATCAAATACCATTGTAGCATTTTACCCAGAGTATTGCCAGATTGTCATTTATATTTTTCCTATGGAAAGGTCTGCTGGTGTGTATGTGTAAGATAGCTGGATAGGCATAACCATGTCCGCGCTACTCAATACAGGGGTAAGTCACAAAATAAATGATAAAGATAAGTATAAATCATCAGCGTAAACAGATAGAGACTCCTAGCTATATCATTAGGGTTACTAGTAGAACATCAAGAGATATTCCTAAGTTATTCCTAACTACATGCCAATGCATACTATGGTTAGTGCAATTACACTTGGTAGTCATCACTAAGGTTAGCATTATATTTACTCATAGAGGACATACTAGGGAAGTTTAAGGACATAGCTCGCCCTTTTTCGTATACAAATTCTACTGTGCCTATAAACGGGGGTTGGAATATATAGGACTTAATGGGGTCGTCACACCCATGATCTACCAAACCTGGCCTATAGAGTGCATTCACAGATAAACAACGTATAAGCACCATGCTTACACAATGTTGACCACTCATCACCTAACGATCAATTTCACCTAACGATCAATTAGATGAGCGCTATACAAACCTATGAATAAGTATAATGTTAATCTAGCTATACTAAGTATATAACCACAATAGCCAAAGAACACATAAACTATGAATATAAGTATATAAGTATTCATCAATTCAATTGTAGCAATCATAATATTTCTATAATGATAGAGAACAAAGGCGAGAGGAGGTAAGAACTATACCAAATTCAAGCTCTTGATGGCTCCAGAATCCGAGCCTTCGCTTGCCTCCCTCTAGTTCTAACTAGCTATCTAGGCCCTAGCTAAGGAACTCTCATTAGGATTTCTGGCTGATGATCGGACTTCGAATGAGAATGAATGAATGTGCCTCCCTCCCGGGGGGTCCTGCTCTTCTTTTATAGCCCTGGGCGATGATCGTGAGCCGTTGGATCAAACCGACTTCAACGTGCGGCTGAGATCAATCCTCAAAGACAGTGGAACAACCTGGGCAAAGGGGGCCACAAATGAGCCTGAGGGTAGACCGACTAGTCCAAGATGGGACCGGCCAGTCCCACCTAGGGCCTGTTGGCCCTCCTCTTTGGCGTGGTGTCTTCTGGTCTCTTCTAGAACCTTCCTGCGTTGCTGTGGCGCCTGATTTCCAATTCTACATTCCGATAAACTCCTAAAGTTGCATCTTTTCCTGTTTACACCTGTAGAAATAGTAAAACACCAAAACTCATAGAATTCTGTCAGTGTAAACCCTATATCTATGTTGGCGATCACAATTGCATCCTTTTCTATGGCTAGTTGACGGTTAAATTCAGACATTAACGACCATCAACAACTTCCTCAAGCTTAACCTTTGCTAGTCCCTTAGCGAAGAAAACTCAGAAAAGTTATTGTGAGATATATGTATATTTAAGCATTGTAGCCATCTTGAAACAACTCTCTAGAAGTATAATTGCAGTCGGACAAAAATTCTCCTCCAAGTTGATGCAATAACGGAGCTGACCTTCAGACTTACTCATATTACCTTTGACTATGGGGCTTATTAGCTCTTCCTTAGGCCTTTAGTACTCGACAGACAGAAAGATCTAGCCAAGCACTATGTCTCAAGCTCTTCACTCAACTATCATTCTGGAGTTTTAGAGGTTTTCAAATAAAACTCAGAGCTTTCCATATATGACACTCTCAAGTCTCTCAGTATATATGGTATTTATAGATTCTCACCAAGGCAGTCATGATGGTTGCCTTTCTTTTCATCCTATACTAAAGCTTATGTAGAGCTCATAGGTAAGGAGAAAACTTGAGGGAGCAAACTTGCAATTCATGTGTTATAAAGTCAAACAAGGGATCCATGGAGAAACAAATCATACAGTCGAATCAAGATATGTAGAAGGATGGATATGATGGATATGTGGTGGAACCTAATTCTACTCAGGTCCTTAAGTGCCTATCTCTCTCTTGGACTTTTGGAAACTGGCCAGAGGTTAAGAGCTATCCTTTTTTTCTTTCTTTTCTTTTTCTTAGGGAGGCGGACATCTAAGTACCCATTGTTTTAAGCACTTGGACACTTGTCTATTTTTTCTTTAACTCCCTTTTCTTTTTTTTCAAATATCTTTTTGCATAGCTCATAGCACTCCTTTTGGCACTTATGAAATTGGAGAGATAGCAATAGGAACGTGGAGCATTTATTGGGTGGCTATCCTAATAGAAATATTTTTGGTGTTCTCTCCTAGTGTAGGAGTAAAACATTTTGTGGATGGAATGGCATATTGTTGCGCCTACTCCAGTGGAGAGTAGTACATATGGAAGTGGATCTTGATTCAAGAGCATGATAAATTTCTCACAAGGGTCATAAAAGTTGACAAAACTCAATGCATGACAAGCAGCATGTATGTGGAAGTTTAACTAGCATATCTTATTATGTTTGGCACTAGTGGGAATATAAGCTTTATCATAGAGGAACTCATCATGTAGGTTTTTTGTATTTTTTAAAAATAAATCTCTAGAACTCTAGTGTCACTTAGAACAAGATAGATAGCAGCTCAGACTTTCTCAATCAGATCAGTCAAGTACCTAGACTTAGTTCAACTATATGCAACCCACAAGTTCCAGGCTCAGAGCAAATCTTTGTGTCAAAATAGTTGGAACTAAAACTTGAGAAAGCTTATGTCTAAACACTAGGTATTTCAAAGGTGTTGTAACAGAGCACTTATCATCATTTTAGATCATCTCAAGAGCTTCTTTTTTATTGACTCTATCTAGACAAATATTTTTATTTGGTTTTTTTATTTTTCAAGACTCATACTATATAAGACTCTAAAGACTCTACAAAGCATGGACCTTCATGTGCCCATATATTTTTAGTATTTTTTTTAATTTTATAGTGACTCAATAATCATGTAGGTACACTTACCGGGTACCTAGGGGATACCTTCCCCAAGCTAGTTGTTGTCGTGGTTGAGCATTGAAGCCGAAAGCAGTCCTCACGGTAGAGCTCATGCTTACAAGAGCAGGTGTAGCAGGGAACCTCAATCTCATCCAACAAAAAGTTGCTTTCTCCACACAGTGATTAACTGTGTGTTGAGAAGGTATACTTCGAGTTGTGTAGATGACGATTTCTAGGTGGACTAGCTCTTGGAGTCATCCTGCAGCAAACACCTCACAAAACACCAAAACTTGTAGAACTGACTAGGATAAATAATTAGTGGCTAGCCATTTTATGGACTGGTTGTTGTGAGAGATTTTTAAAGGTTGTTATAGTGCATACAGTGCAGCAAGGTGCTCAATGATTATTTTTTTGGATTTTCTATTTATTGAACAGAAAGAAAATATGCATGCTAGCTTTTATTTTATTTTTAGGCCACCACGGTAAACACTCCTTTAGCTTGCACTGCAGGGATGCCACATGGGGCTTTAAGTTGTCCAAATGTTTTTGTTGTTTTTTACATAAGGCTAAAAATTAACTATAAATTAAAAGTACAAGAAAGTAAATAGATGACTACCATTGTTATCTTATGGCAAGGGTTCAGAGTTTAGAGTCTTCCGGACAAGACTTCTCGTCGTCGTCACTCCTGGGGTGCTTCATCGGATCCCGAGGATGGGGACCCTGATGTCGGACCTCCTAGTGATGATGACTCTGTTGAGGAGGTTATCTTTTTCTTCCATACCTTTGTAGGTTGTGAATGTCCTTCAGGTGTAGTCGATTCTTCTTTAATTGCCTCCTCCTCAACATTGTTCTTTTGAGAGCGATTCTTTCGGCGCAGGCATCTCCTCTTGAACTGGATGAAAGCTGGTAGACCAGGAGAGTTATAATTACTAAAATAATAGCATACCTTCTCTCCTAGAAATTGAAAGTGGATTTGGCCCGATCTATTGTAGATGATGGCGTTAGTGGTGCTGAGGAACGGCCTCCCAAGGATGATGGGTGTCTCATCTTCTTCTCCCATGTCCAGGATCATAAAGTCGGTCGGGACGTAGTGAGTCTGGATCTTGACCGTGATGTCCCTCACTACTCCCTTTGGGAATCTCGTTGTGTTGTCCGCCAGCTGCAGCTGCATATAGGTAGGGTATAGAGGTGTATCGAATAATAGATCATATACCTTTTAGACATGATGTTGACAGTTGATCCGGTGTCGTAGAAAGCATGGTAGAAGGAGCATTGTTCAATGGTGCACTCAATAGTTGGCATGCCTGGATCCTCTCTCTTGATTAGGAATGGTGAAGCTAAGAGATGGCCATACTCGTACTCAACAGCCTTGATTACTTGGACTTGCTTTCTTTCTGGCCTCCTGTTCTTGTTCTTTCTCTTCTCATTTGAGTTCTTCTTCTTTGCTTCTTTAATTATTGGCTTGATTGGAAAGTAAGCTCCTCTTGGATTTGCAGGAGCTTCAAGGGTCTTGTTCTTGAAACTGAACTTCTCTTTGTTGCCCTTGATGGTGAAATAAATCTTGGCACTGTCCATGTAGATGACAGCCTTTGTAGTACTCAGGAATAGTCGGTCAAGAATGATTGGACTCTTGGGATCTCTGCCGATATCCAGGACTACAAAGTGTACAGGGACATATGATCTCCCGATTCGTATGCACATATCGTCTAAAATTCCTTCAGGATGCTTAACCGTCTGGTCTGCAAGCTGTAAGCACATATTCGTGTATAACAAGGATGCCCATGGAATAACTTGGTCAAAGATTATCTTAGGCATGATGTTAACACTGGCGCTTAAATCGCAGACGACTTCAGGAAAGTCATGCTGCCCAATAGAGATGGGGATCACAGGTCTCCCTGGATCTCCTCTCTTGAGTGGCATGGACTCATCCTTCCATCCTTTTGATGATGCTTCAATACAATAACATACATGTACAACAACAAGATTCGCGGTTTCAGGCTCTAGAGGTTGCCCTGGAATCTTACCTTCGTCGGTTAGTGGAACAGCGGCCCCCAGCTGAGCTAATTGTTATTCTATCATCTTATTGAAGCTAAACTGGTTCTTAATAGTAGAGGTAAAGCTATCCATTTTAGTGTTTATATTTTCTAGCATTTTATCATTAGATGCTACCTTCCTAGATAAAGTCTCTATAATTTTATTTTGGTTGGAGATCACTTCTCTCAAAGGCAATTGAACATAGCTATTATAATTAGTGCCTTGAAAGTTATCTTGGTAATGCCTTGTCTGGTTCCATCCTTATTTTGAGGACGATAGTTGTTGTTATTGTTGATGAAGTTCACATTCTCATGGGTCTCAGGACAGCTGTTGCCTGAGTGTCCCATATTGCCGTACACTTCACAAGTCATGCATGAGTCGCTGATGCGCATCACATCTTGCTTAAGGCTGGCCTTATCCTTCAGTTTCTTCATGAGCAGATCTATCTTGACAGACAGCATATCTACCTCCTTGAGCTGGTGCATTCCTCCACTCTTCTCTTGCGGGTTGGTTGGCGCTCATCATTCCAACCTTGGTTATCATTCCAACCTTGGTTGGAAGCCATCTTCTCTATAAGAGCAAGTAACTTGTGGTATGGTCAATGACATGAATACACCTTCAGCAGCAGCATCAATATTATCACGGGTGCTGTTGGTGAGGCTGTGATAGAAAGTCTATATGAGAAGCCAATTCTCTATCCCGTGATGAGGACATTCTGATATATAGTCTTGAAAGCGTTCCCATACCTATGGGACCGACTCATCATGTTGTTCTTTGGAAACTTGAGATCTTCCCCTTAGAGCATTTGTTTTACCCATAGGAAAGAATCTTGACAGAAAAGTTGTGGAGCACTTGTCCCAAGTTGTATGATTATTCTTGTTAGCATAGAACCACTGCTTTGCCTTCCCCAACAGTGAGACTGGGAATAGACGCCAGATAGTATGGTGTCTCTTGGTACATCCTTTATCTTGAAAGTCTTTGCAAATCTCTAGAAAGTGTTGGAGATGAGCACTTGCATCTTCATGTGCTTTTCCACATAACAGGTTGGCTTGCACCATGGTGATAAGAGATGGCTTAAGCTGAAATCCATTCTCCCTAACTTCGACGTTAGGTCCAATGACGGATGTTGTTGGTGGTTGGAGCGGAGAACTCGTGCAGTGACTTATCAGCCATTTCTTCAAAAGCTGGTGTTGGACCATAAATTTATCACGTTACATGATGAGGTTACATAAGCTTGATATCAGTCTAGCTGATGATGTACGTGTATATGTATATGTACCGATGGGGTCACATTTTAATCAGAGCTTTATCGCCGGCAAGGCTGTTAAAATATTCAGAATATTTATTTATAGGCCTCATACGGTTGCCATGTATTTCTTTTAATTGGTGGCCCATGGAATGGCAACACGTATATGTGAATACGTACAGGATATGTATCGTGGCTATTTTTTGGGAAGCCCGTACATTAAGAATTTTTTTTTTGTTAATTGGCATTAAAAAATTATAATAATGATTATCCTTTTAGCTCGTATACTCATCTCAATGGCTGTGGGGCTTTCCTTGCTGGGCCTCAATTTCAGTAATTAGCATGGTGGCCGGAAAGTTGCAGATGATTAGCTAATAAAATATTTTGAATTTTGAAGGAGCAGGAGACCCGCCTAGCTTGCTTCTTTTCCGGCACTTAGCAACTGAAAAGTGACGGCGCTCCTCTCTCAGACGCTCCTCTCTCTTGACCTAACCCCTCCTCTATACATTCTCGTCTCTGTGCAGGTGGAAAGGATTCCGAAATCCGGATCACACACACGTATACACCTGTGGATCACATCACGCACTTCACGCGCGCGCATACATACACAAACACAAATCCACACCTCTCAGTTCGTTCATCGCCAGGAGATCGGCTTCACTGTTCATCGTTCCTCCTTCCTCAGGCTCATGGCGATGATGCTTCCCCCTGGTAAGTGATTTGCAGGGCATCGATCTACATCTTCCCTGTCATTGTTGTTTACAGGAACATGCCACTATGATGGCAGCGCCGTGAGCGCCTGAGATTCAGATATATTCTATGAAAGGAAACTTTGTCACTCTTTGTTTCTCGAAAGATCAATGGCAATGAAAGTGCAGCCATCACCAGGCAGTGCAGATCCATTTCTCTATTGCAGGTACAAGATATGGATGGAGATTAGTGCCGGCGTCGTTTCCACGGCCGCAGTGTTCGGCCGGACTTATATGCACGTATATGTATTCTTTGCAGGTTCAATCGTGCTGGTTTATCAGTACAAGAATGTACACTCCCATATTCACTACGTGAGTATGTGTAGGTGCTTCGTTCAGGTTTAAGAGGGGCCTATAGGCTGATGTTAAATTTAGTACATATGCGGATATGCAGGTACTTGTGCCAGTAAAAGGAAATCAAAAAGGCACTCATTCAGGGGTAGCCGAGTTTGATGAAAAGCTATGTTCCGTGATGCTTGAGATCTGGCTAAAATATCAAATTTAATTTTGTTAATTATTTTCCGAGACCGACGAGGCCGGAAATCATTCCTACATCCCGACCGACGAGGCTGGACTGTAGTGTTCGTGACCGATGAGGCCGAACATAATTTTTTATTATTTTCCAAGACTGACGAGGCTGGAGAATTTTCTTACGTCCTGACCGACAAGGCTTGACTCATAACGCTCGTGACCGACGAGGCCGAACGCATGTACAGATCTTGAGATATTTTAGCCGATGCTCTAAGTATGGCGGAATGTGGCATTAAGTCACCCGGCAACTCCTTGCTTTTGTTTATTATTTCTTATTAAATGCAGTATACATATGGGGAGCACAGGGCAAGAGACTTGTCTATGATGACCGTTGATGCAGCTTAATCAGAGGTGTTCCGTAGGGCTCGAAACTACGGATGTAATTAACTAGAGTACTTGCGAGGCTCTAGAATCCAAGAACTATCCAATCGTCTGTGGATTGAGGCGCTGTGCAGGGATGAATGTAAAAGAGAGACTTGTAAATATTCTCAAAATATCAATAAAGAATGCAAGTTTCTCATTTTTGATTGTCTCTGTGTGATTTATTTATTTATTTTGTATACGATAGTATACTGGCACGCCCGCAGAATTAACACCATACGCCGAGAAATTTCGAGTATTTCTCTCGCGAAAACAAAATGGCACGCCCAGTGGGACTTGGATTTCCTCCCATCTTTGCTGCTCGTCATCGGTCATCATGCTTGGCTCTTGTCCTAGATGTCCTGTGCATTTTGTACATAGTTATGCAGTTGTTTGTGGAGCTGTGGTTTAACCAATGCACATCTCGTGCAGGTGACACCTCCATCTACGCCTCTCCATTCGCTGGTTCCAAGCTGTCCGAGCCTTTCGTGCTTCAATTTGGCACGATGACACCAATGCAGTTTCCCACGAGGGTTCCAAAACACAGATCCATCAGATGGAGGACCCTTCTCGGCAGGGGGTATCAAATAAAACCCTTAAATACAAGGCTGCAGTTGCCAACAAAGAGTACCGTGCACTGATGAGTGATGCCAGGAGCATCTTGAAGAGCCCTGAAACACAGAAGGTGCAGGTTCCTGAAATTGCCACTTCGACGATCTATCATACCGAAGCTGAACTCCTGCTGGGTTTAGGGAAGATGAGTTGTCACCTGATGGCAAAGGTTGCCAAAGCTCGGATCTCCAAAAATAAAAATGCCCATCGTAACTATAGGAGAAAGAGGCAACAAGTGAGGAAGCTCCAAACACAATTGAGGGCACGCGTTGCTGAGAATTTTGGGCCACAAAGCAATTCCAATGTGAGTCAGTCTCATGCTAGTTCCATTGGTAAATGCCATGTGTCCCAGCATGCTGATTCCACCAGGAAATCTTCTGTACATGAGCATGCTGATCCTATCAGAGAGCCTTATGTGATTTCTCAGAGAGAATGGGCTCCAAAGAGATGACAGACAACAGAGCTTGTCACAGAGATAATCATGAATGAATTTTGGAGACGGACCATTGAGAGAGAACCCCCACATGCAAGCTATAATAAATTTGCTAGAAGGGCTGTTTCTCAGAAGGTCCAAACATGGGTGCCGTGCCATCATATTTATGAGGGCGAGAATTCTAATAGGTTTGCATCATTGCCAAGTGAAACCCCGGCTCCTAGAGCTGGGGCGTTGCAGCAACAACTCGAACAATTACAGAATCAGATTAGTGGGATGCAACGGCAGTTACAGAATCAGGATCGGCCAAGTTCATTCTCTTATAGGGGCAGACCAAGTTTCCCTCATCGACGTCCACGACAAGCATGGGTGCCTCGACATGAGTCTCGGTCTCATGATCATACATGGCATGATTCGATGCCTCCACCAAGGAATTATCAGCAGAGTCATCATTACCCTGCTGCAAGGGAGTATAAACCTCAGTGGCATGCTAGGAGCTCTTTTGGAGGGCAAGGCACCTCGATACACCAAGCTGAGCAGTTTCGGGGAAGATATCATAACACTTCAGGGGCACCCTTTAGGAACGCACCAAGAAGCTCAGTCCCCCCTACACCATCAAGAAGTCACTATGCGGTTATAAATCGGCAAAAACGCGAAAGGCGTCGGAGGAGTCGTGAGGCAATGTACCGTGAGCTGCAAGATATCGTGCTACATCATGTACAGGTCCGTGTCCGAGCTGATGGGCGCATCTACACGGACAATGAGCGGGTTACACTCCAAGTCTCTCCAAACTTAGCAAGAAATCAGAGGTATAACTTTTTAATTGATCAATTGGCTCCTAGGCCACGAACAGTTGAGCCAGTTGGTACTAGAGCAGAAGAGACTAGGCAGGTCCCGGAGGTAACTTTACCAGGGGGCGGCGGCAGCTACTCAGGATGGCAAGAAGATAGCAGAGTCTGTCAATGATGATGATAGAAACCAACAGCCTGAGAAGGGAGTGCAACAGGTTGACACCGAAATGTGTGGTATGATAACAGCTATGGCCGCACAAAACTCAGATACTGAATGGGAACCACCGTAAGTTTCACATGAGTTCACATATTCATCGGATGAAGAAATTCTTCCAAATCCAACCCCAATGCTCTTGAAGAATCCCTCACTTTTACGTAGGAACAAGTCGTTGATGTTACAGGAATCCCATAAGGATAGAGTAGCAGCATCGAACGAGCAAGAGAAGGCAATTGCAACAGCCCCGTGTCTGCCGGTCAGCTCGGGTCACGACCGGAGCGGAGCTCCTGGAAGCCAGTCCAGTTCACGTTACAGAGAAATAGCTTCTCGGCTCCCTCGTGATCCCACTCAGATTCGACGAATTTTAACATGACCAGGAGTGGGCACACGGCTGAGGGAAGCAGCCGAAGCCCAACAAGGTATGGTGGTGTCAGCTAGTAGTTCATCATCTGGACAAGCTAGTGATGAAGAATCAGATGCTGATTCAGTAAGGATTTTGCCAAATTCACCTTGTTTTTCAGAGCTTGCTCCATCTCTACCATCAGATGATGAGGAAATTGTTGGAGATACAAACATAGCTTCTGTGCACATGCATTCTGGGCAGAGTGAGGCCCCTGCTGCGTCACTTGCTGCTGCACCATCGCCTGCTCGTGCGCCATCTGCTGCAGCAACACCACCACGTGCTCCGCCTTCTACCACCGTGCCACCACTTGGTGCTGTGCCATCTGCTGCTGCACCACAGCCTGCTAGCGCGCCGTCACTTGCTGCTACACCATCGCCTGCTCGCGCGCCATCTGCTGCTGCACCACCACCAAGTGCGCCGCTTCCTACCGCTACAGTGTTGACACGTCCACCACCTCTAGTCCATGTACCGGTTGGTTCAAGCCAAGGATCTGGAGTGCATACTTTTCATGAAGTTGGGGAAAATTCAAGTGCCCCTAATGTTAATTCAGCTGTTAATTCAGCACAAGAAGCAAATGCTAGAAGAATGGATCATATTGATGCAAGACTAGATCAACTTTTCAACATGATTGCAGGACTTGCTGCGAGTCAGACCATGCCAACACCACCCCCTCAACCAGTCATGATAGATCCACAGCTCGCAGAGCTAGAGGCTGCAGGTCATTCTTTCAACCCCCCACCTGCAGTTGCTACGGTTGAACAGACTATGCCCACAGGAGGAATAAATTTAGTTATGCCAGGTGTGCCTGCACAGTTTGCCTCTGCTGCTCCAGCCCCGGGTACATTGAAGGATTATCATGATATTGCTGAGGAATTGATTAATAGGAAAATGAAACAAATGGCTGAGGAACAAGCACCTCGAAGCCCTGAAAGTGAACTTGAGAAGCCTTATGAATCATGGCATGACAGAGTTGCCTTCCCTGCTGGATGGCACCCACCTAAGTTTAGGCAATTTGATGGGAATGGAGATGCTAGGGAACACCTAGTATATTTTGAGGCGGCTTGTGGAGATACAGCAAGAGTCCCATCACTTTTGCTTCGCCAATTCTCGGCATCTTTAACAGGGTCTGCCTTTCATTGGTACAGCCGCCTCCCAGCAGGTTCAGTACGCAATTGGCAAATGATGAAAGACTTGTTCAAGTCTCACTTCATCAGTATGAGCAAAGATACATCTCTTCTTGAATTGTCCCAAATAAAACAGGGGAGAGATGAGAAGATTGATGATTATATTCTCCGTTTCTGTAACAGCTACGTTCGCTTGACGAGAGAAATGCATCCGCAAGATGCTGTCGAAATGTGTGTTCATGGAATGCAGCAACATTGGTCTTTGGAGGTTTCTCGGCGTGAGCCAAAGACATTCAGTTCTCTTGGGAACGCAGTGGCCGCTACAAAATTAGAATTTGAAAAGGCCCCGCATTTTTTTCGATAAAGGATAAACATTATCCGGCCTCTACATCTAAGGATGTACACAACCAATTATTACAAAAAGGAGAAAATCAAAAAAGAGAAAGCCAGAGTTTTATACATAGACCAGGACACTAAAGCAAACGATATTAATGCTTCTACCCTCTATTTGATCAACAAGAGGGTGTCCTTGGCTTGCTCTTCACACCGCAGCTGAGTCCCGAATGCCGTAGTGCAGGGCATGGCTAGGAGCATGCGTGCTTGTGTTGATCCTTCAAGAAGGTAAATGACGCCCGCAAACGCCATCATCAACGATTGAAGCACCAGGCTCGTAAGGGCTTGCGCCCCGAGACCTTCCTAGCAAATGCATCAAGCACAGGAAGGCTTTCGCAAGGAAGAGGAAATTACAGCGATGCCTCCAAGGGGGAATATGACGCCAGATTGCGTCATCGCCACCGGCCCAGAGCCAGCCAGGTAGGGTTTTCACCCGTATTCCAAGATCCTGCAAAAAGCACATCCAGAGGCCAACGCCAAGCCGAACCTGCAGACGACGAGAAGCCGGAGATGATCGGCAGTGTCGGAGTTTGGTCAGACAGTTGGAACTCTACAGGAATGCAGGCGTGTCGGATTATAACAAGAAATTGCATACAGCCGCAAAAGCCTTTAACAATGGAGGCAAGCCTAAAGCACAAGCCGAAAGCAACACCACTAGGTTGGCAGTAATGTCTACAGCACCTCGTAATGCACCAGTACGTCCTAGGGGCAAGGAATCAAACAGGACAGAGACCACGGGCGAGCATTCAAGAATTACTCAAAAACAGTATATATTCCGACGAGAATTGGTGAAAAAAACTTCTTTGATCAGCTTTTGGCAAGAAGGGCATTAAATTTACCAGAGCCTCGACGGCCCGATCAAGCTGGTATGACAGATAATCCGTTGTACTGTCCATATCACCGGTATGTTGGGCATGTGATTGAGGATTGTGTTGCCTTCAAGGAATGGCTACAGAAGTCTTTTTTTTTTTTTTTTTTGAGGAAAACAGGAGGGGAAAGCCCCCTACTGTGCTTTTATTGAATTAAACTTGAAGTTCTCCCAACCGGGCTCAGGAAACAAAAAATGTTACAAAAAAAATAAGAAGAATTACACAAAGTCTTCTAGCCATAAATCTATTTGGGGGTGTAGGCGAGGTTTTGCCCTTAGGATAACCCAGGCAAATTCAGTCTTGAAGATGTTCTTGCACCGTTAAATTGAGATGGGCAATCCTCTGAAAATTGCATCATTTCTGATTGTCCAGATTGACCAGCACATAGTTACAATTATTTCCATGAAGAACGGCACCCGTAACTGTTCCTTGAAAGCTTCAAAGATCTGGATGGGTGTGCATTGAGTTGGCACAATCAAGTTTAGCAGAGAGTACCAATAGGATATTGCAAATGGGCAATCAAAGAACAAATGGTGAAGAGATTCGTCAATCGCAAGGCCACACAGAGCACAACTGTAATCCGGCAGGTGCATGGATTTCCTTCGGAGGAGCTCTCTTGTATTTACTCTATCCTTGAGGAGAAGCCAAAAGAAAATCTTCCTCTTGTTTTGACAGGCGGACTTCCAGAGCCATCTGTAAATATGGTGAGCCGGACTGTGCCCAGAGAGTGTTTTGTAGGCTTTATTGGAGGAGAACGCATTGGAACCCCAAATGTAACTCCATTGATCTGGGGTTGTGTCTAGATGCAAGACTTGAATTTGTTGTTTCAATTGCTGAAATTGGGCAAAAGCTTCAGGTGATAGTGGCAAGTGAAACATCTACTGTGGAGAATGATCAATTTTAACCTGGCTGACAGAGGCAGAAGTATCCTTACAAAAGGAAAAAAGTTTTGGATAAGTAAGCTGGAGGCTTTGACCTGACCAAGAGTCTAATCAAAAGTAGCAAGAGTTTCCACTATGAACAGTGAGAACAGCCACATTTTTAAAAGTATCCAGAAGTTTGAGCAGGTCCTTCCACCAAAAGGAACCTCTGAAAGTATTGCTTGACTTTGGCAGTTTACCATCTCTATAGTATTTTTTCCATACCAGTTTGACCCAAGGTACATCCACCATGTTGAAGAACTTGTCTAAATGTTTGAGTAACAGGCACTCATTATGTGTTTGAAGACTAAGAACACCCAGTCCACCTTCCTCTTTAGATTTGCACACCATATGCCATGCAGCTTTGGAAGGCTTTTTGTTATTTGGATCAAATCCTCTCCACAGGCAGTGTTTCCTATATTTGTCAATTTGCTCAATTATGGTTTTGGGGAGGCTGAAAGTACACATATTAAAAGTGGGGAGGGCTGAAAAAACAGCATTGGTAAGCTCAAGCCTTCCAGCCTCATTAAGATAGCTTGAAGTGCTGATTAGTCTTTTTTCACATTTACTGACAATCGGCCAGAAATCAACAACAGATGGCTTAGTAGTTGTTAACACAAGATTTTGGTAAACGGAGATTCGGCCCAAAATCGCGTGCAAATAAGATGACAGACTTGAAGAAGTGAAAAGAGCATTCGGTAAAGCTGACATATCAGTCCAGGAAGAGTATTCGGTAAGATCATTCGGTAAGTTGGCTGATCAGCAAAATCCTAAAGGGGGCAGGATCGGTTAAAAGCCTGGCGTGGAGCTTTAAAGCGATGGAGAAGGAGCTGGATGGAATATATGTTATTAAACTGAGCTAATCAGATCATGTGCACTTCTCCAAGCATGTGGTTATCATCGGCTGCCGTATACCAGAGTTGAGTCGATCAGTCTCTATTACCGAATGAAGAACCGAATGAAGAACAGTATTCTATTCGGCAAGGAGGCATGCATGTACGTGACAGTCGAGTATCATACTTGTGCACATACTTAGCATGATGTGCCTACACGAAGAGCTTTGACGGTTGGACCAGCCAGAGAAGACACGTCGGTCGAAGGGGCTTCATTAGCAAGGAATCGGCAATTGGCTAAATCGACAGTCATCATCTCTATTGCCGAATGGTCATCTCTATTGCCGAATGAAAGGAGAGCTGATTGCATGTTTGGCTTTGCATGTGTATGGCCCATTAAAGTTATCACGTGGCTGCTAAGCAAGCTAAGCAAAGGAGATATACATATATACATGGGCACCAGATTTGCATATTCGGTTATGTACGTGTGAGGCCCATCACGTGAGACAAGGACTATTATGGAGGTGCGTATACACATATACATCCAGGGTCGACATGCAAGAAGAGAAGGAAAGTTGTGCTCGTGCAAGACTCTGGAAGATATCCGATCGGATGGGAATATTATATTAGCCTGCAAGACTAATACGTATCAAACAAAGGAGCTTCATCAAGGATTATAAGGAGTATTATTTAATTCAGATGAGATATATCTATTTACAAGGCCCTTGCCGAATCAAGGCCGGCTGCGAGAGCAACAGAAGAGGACGTGTCGGCCAAGGAAGTTTTATTAGGAAGGATTCTAGAAAGGGAATACGAGTCCTTGTATCTTATCTTTTGTCTAGATATTTTCTTAGGCAAGTCTTGTACGTCGCTCAAGCCCACGGGTATAAATATAAGCCCTGGCCATTGTAATCAATCTGTTCACAACCAAATCAATACAATCGGCCCCGTGCCAACTTCGAGTCCTTTTGTCGTGTCGTCGAGTTCTTCGAGAGGAGCCATTGATCCGTCGACCTCCGTAAGTTCCGGCAACCTTGTTATCATGTCTAGTATCATGCGGTAGATTTAGACTATGGTACAAGTAGTCTTGTTTGTCTCGACTGGATGGCCGTGCGGCAGGCGTCTGCTTGATAATCAAGAAGTCTTTGCTTATGCTTTGTTTATCTCGACTGGATGGTCGTGCGGCAGGCGTTTGCTTGATAGCTTAGCGAAGCAGGATAGTTATCGGCTCTACTAGGCTTGGCAAGATCTAGTAGATTCATTAAGTTACCATGTGTTGCATGCTTTTAATATTTTATATATTTGCAACACTCTTTTGCCCAATCTAGATTGATAAGGTTCGGCTCCTTACTTTTATGGATCTGTTTGTTTTTTGATGTTCTCACTCTCATGCTGTCATGACAAATAGATCATATGTTTACAATAGCCGAACTAGATCAATCTAGATTGTTACATGTTGTGGGTTCTTACATGTTGAGTGCGATTAGAACTTGACAGAACTAGGTATCGTGCGGCAGATGCAGGTTTTGGGGTTACTCTAGAACTAGCCATCCGGTGGGCTAGATTTTAGTTTAATCTGATTGGTTTGATCGTGCTTGCTTGTTCGTTCCTTCTTCATGGATCCCAATTTGGCTGACTTGCCGAATATGGTTACGCTTTAATAAGTAATGAGTATCCATATTTCTATCCAAGTAATTGCATGCTTTTAGCTTCTCATGATTAGATTGTATCGATGCGGTGGATTAATCTAGTTGTAAGAAGTGGTGTAAATCTTAAATAAGTGGAATCATGCGGTGGATTAGCTTGTTAAGGATTTATACCTGACGGGTTTAGAGAAAACTAGACGTGCGGCAGACTAGTGGATTTAAACCTATGCATGTTTTATTTGGACTAAATTTATATTTACAAATTGCCTATTATAATTTTACCGACCTATGCTTATATGCTTTCAATAATACATGATATTTACGATCAGTTTTCACTTGTTCAAATATGTCTTTCTGATACGTATTCGGCAATCATGCTTTATATGCTTTATCTTCATATCAGCCGAATGCTCCATAAACATGTTGGCAGATAGCTTCTATAGCTGTATGTCGTTGTAAGTGGCTTCAGGGCCGTATATATGGAACTGTCTGGTCTCACCCGGTATGTTCCAACTTTTGTATCTAATAGTTTAATCCCTTGTTAGTTTCAGGTCAAACTGACTGGCACGCTTCCGGATCTCAAAATGCCCGGGCACCCGATTGAAGCCACGCTTTCCGTCTTGCTGTGTGTGAGGCACAGTGCGCCACATTTTATGTCAACACACTTTTTGGCACGCCCGGTGGGACACAATCGTTTTGATCGAAAGTCAGATCCTCTCACTCATTATTTTCCAGATCACAATGAAGTGCCTTTCAATTTATGTTTCACCAACAAGGTTCGACCAAGACAAGACATACATAATATTTTTCTATAATTGGCCGATGACCTTCTAAGCGATCAGCATGATGGCTCACGCATCAAACACAAGGTGTGATACAAGAGTAAGTGCAAATCGTCCTTTGGCAGAATGTGCAAAAAGGTCATTCGGAAAGCATCATTGCCAAAGGTACTGGGAAATGAACAATCGGATATAATCATTTGGTTAGAAAATAGCCGAATTGATCGTTTTCCTTGTTGGGACCGATTGGTTGATTTGGTTAATTGGTCGAGAGCATCAGGCTGCCTAAGATTGCCACAACGCTAAGGTTTACAATATAATATTGATGTACGCGCCATCTGCATGGTGCTCATTGTGATATGCGCCAACACGTTGGCAGTTTGGATGATATACTCAGGAAGATCAGAAGCTGCCGCTCTTACATCCCACCGCTTGAAGAATTATTATTATACTGATTGGTCAGAAGTTGCGGAGATAACTAGAAAAATCATTGAAGAAGCATCCCGTTAAAGATCACCAGATGTACTGCGTGATGCACCAAGAGCAGAAATTGGCTGAGCATGATTTATTGTACAGCCGAGTATATATATGTTGTTCTCGGCTAAGAAGGAACAGTAATGGAGAGCTGGTTGTTGCCGTCAGAGACTAGCTCAACTATTTTGTTTGTTCCTTTGGGAATTATTCAAAGACGACATGATGCAGCAACGTCAGCCAATGGGAATTCTAGTCAGACATTTGCAATAATATATGATTCTGTCCATCGGCTCCGAGATTAAATATGCAGAGCAAGGTCAGATAGCCAACGAAGCTGATTCTCAACTTGGTGACGTTCTACAATGAGAAGCCTGAAGGCCAAATTGGTAGGTGTACGATGCATGTATCTCCGAGAAGATGCACACATGAATATGAAGGGAAAGATACATATACGTCAGATGGAAACACGAAGCTTCTTGAAGAAGATACACTACGTATACCATGTGTGTGTGTATATGGCCGGTTTCCTAAGAGGCGTTAGATTGGGAAGGTCTGTTGAGCTCTTATGAATATCCATGTGCAGTACGTATTTTCTCAAAGATACGTGGAGAGCAAGGAAAAGAATATTTGATTCGGCCAAGTATATGACACGACGGTTAGGCCAAGCCTCACGCAAAGATATGGAAGTAAATCAAAGGTTGTGCGTCAGGTGAATGTTTCCGTGAAGGCCACAACATCCAGCAACTATGAGGCTTGTTTGGGAGATCGAGTAGACTTCAAGAGCCAATAGTAGTTATTTCAGTCACCATAGTATTTGACCAACTGCCGATTCATATTTGCATTGGCTAGGAATTGGTATACAAGTTAAGAAACAAGTTAATTGGCTTAAGAGTAGCACATCAAGTCAGTTGGCCGAGATGCAGCAGGAAAGATCTTCAGTTCTTCATGAGTATGATACCTATTTGTGGTTGCGCATAAAGAAAAGCGAATTAAACACAAGAAAAGGTCTCATTATTGTCTCAGATGGTTTAATGAAAAATCTGTCCAGAGGAAGCAAACGGTGATGGATTAATTAGTTCGGCTATCAGTTAAAGCCGAATTTCAGGACCACCCTGAAAACATTGATCTTTATTTGCCAGCGCATCCCAGTCTTGCAACAAGTTGACACGTCAAGTGATAAAATTTAAAACATCAAAAGCTGGCACCACTGAGCTCCACCGTTCAAAGGAATACTATGCTGTTTTGACTAAGCGAGGATAGCTGCCTGGATAATCAAGAAGCATTATATGGAAGGATACCAAAGTACTGTATTGCCAAATCAGAGCCAACCACATCAATCTATTCTTGGAGGCGTCAACTGAGGAAGTTTTGAAAGTTACATATTCTATTATCTTTGACTGATTCACATGATCATCATCATTACCATCAAATTCTGCCCGAGGATGGGTCGGTCTTGAGAAGCGGTCTCATGAATATTTGAAGCTTTTAGACTTAGTATTGGTTGACCAGCAAGAAGGAGAATCGGCTATATCCCAATAAACAAGAGCCGATATATTAACTGTTACTTGGACAATGGCATCAGAAAGATGCTTTTCTTGGCAAACGGTTTCAAGTTGCTTCGTCAGCTCGGCCTCTTTCAACTCCAACTATGGCTCTCCAAGACTTCCTTTGAGTCATTCACATGTAGCCAATTAGTCTTTCTCTGCTTGAAATTAAATAAGCAATGACCTATCTGCTATTCTCTTCTGGACATCAAGGACTTCATGTTATTGACCTTCAATATAAAGGAGCAGCATGTCGATTGTCAGGGAGAGATCAGACTAATTAATATTATGATTTTGGTATATGGAAATCGGCTGTTAATCTTGCGACTCACTGCCTTATTGCCTGCAAGCCGATAACTTTCCAATGAATCAGTTTGATGGCCGATGTCATCAGGACAAACTCAAGAAGGAACCAAGTCTAACTCCTGCACGTACTACAAGAAGGAGATCAATTAAGGCAAGAAGAGTCCAGAAGCAGCACTCCTAGCGCCCTGGATGTTTTCATGAGGAAATAAAAGGAAGTTAAAGAAGACGTGACTTTGTGCTTACTAGTTACGTATTTACATGTGAGGTTAAACAGTACAGGGGATAAGAGTCCTAATGCCATACATATGAAAGCTTGGTGCTTGACAGCAGTACCCGATCAAAGTCCAAAGAAGAGGTGGGCTTATATTCAAAGGCGTAACGCATCGGCTATTCAATATCGACAAAACGGCAACTAACACTCAGGCACTGTTGCAGCAGCTGGTAAATGTCCGTACGCGGCAGCATCACGGTGGACAGTAAACCGATGTGCACATCAGCACCACATACACAGTCGTTCGTATAACAGCAACAGGCCAGAGCAGAGGCAGAAGTGATTATTGGCCTGGAGCGCTATCAGTGAAACAACAGTCGATACCTTCATAAGCATATCGGCTAATTTTCTTCGGATGATGTCACTGCTACAGCCCATGAAGACACCCGATGAGAAAACCGATGAGATTTGTCTATCGGCTCCTATGAATATAACTTTGTCTTCCTGCAGGATACAAAACTCAATCAAGCAAAGAAGTAGCAGCCGATCAGGCAAATGGAGTATTAGCCGATACGGTTGAATAATCGAATTTCTTATATGGGAATCTGAGCCGGCTTGGAAAATATCGGCGGTTGATATTCATAAACTATCCAGGAAGCTCATACTTCTACGAAGGTGATCTGAACAGGTGCTAAGACCAAACTACATGAATCGGTTTTTAGAGGGTGGAATCGGCTATTCAAAAAAGGAAGTCCTTTCTGTCAGTGATAAATCTGTCTACCACTACTGCTACTGCCGATTGCTCAAGGCCCCGTCAGACAAAGAAACCGGGGCAAGGACGAAGACGAGTATTGATTAACACAACAACCTGTACACAAGCATGGTGATCCTTATGAGACCAGGGAGGTCTAGCGCCGACCAGTGTTTTAGAGTCAAATATTTTGTAATTCCAAATCAAAGGATGCCAAGGCCCCCTTGATCCTTAGCATAATATGTCCCATCAAAAACATGTTTGTTCAGGATCCCTGCCAGAAGAAGCGTGCTTGTAGTGACGCTACAGGCTACAGGCTCGATCGGTTAATATAAAGTCAATATAGCCGCAAACGACTAAATTTGTTGCTGAGAGAGAAAGGCTCTGGTTGCTGAAAAGGAAAGGCTCAGAATACACCTGCACGGTACGCGAGCATCGACATGACGACAAAGAACACACCAAGACTTTAGATGAATCCTATAGGTGCATGCAGCAAAAGACCAAGAGATGTGCACCTTGAGCAGACGAGAATAAAAGCAAGCAAATTGGACATCAGGGTCAATTGGCTTAAGAAAGGTGTGAGTATGTGCACATGGCCGGAGCATCAGTTACATAAACCTGAATATCTGTTGAAGAAAGCAGTAGGGAGCATTCAAGATTTTATTTTGAATCAAGAGATTGTTAGAGAACAAAGCAGCAGCCAGTACCATGGATTGACGATACATGGTCAGGAAATATCAAATACAAAGGAGACTAGTAGAGTCTGGGTAGTTCTGGTGCAAGCAAGTCTGGTGACCACACGAGTACAATGGCTCGAAGAATAAGTTTGAGAATCTCACCATACATCGGGCACTTGACGTCTGGACAGCGAAAGGCACTACATCCTGAACCATTGAGAGGCATCGGCTGAATCATGTTAAGTCAATACGGTGAAGCAATCGGATTCTTGATCCCGGAGAAGGATATCGGTTTGGAGAATATCAGCAGTAATAGTCATTCAGGACTGCAGATGATGCCATCTATCCGGGAGGTTGACCAACAACTGCGACAGGGAGAGCAGATGATAAGCCAAGGATGTGTATACAAGAAGTGGTTCAGGAATTGCCAGAACTTCCGATGACCAGCAGCTTACGTGATTAGCCGATGATGACGGCAGCCGTCCTAGCTACAGCCTACAGGGGTGTATCGGTCGATAGTCTAACCGCGTATATGATCTATAATAAGGTGAAGTGAAAGATCAGCCAGAAGAATCGATTGTTTGAAGAAGAGGTCAACTCAAAGAAAATCAGGAGAAAAATCGGCTATTGGCTTAGTCTATTGATAAGACCAAAAGTTAACGGAGGGTTCAGAAGATTTATGTGGCCTGTACAATCAGATTGAATCGGCTATTCTAGCCCCTGAGCACCTACCAAATAGTCGATAAGCCAGAGCAGAGTATAAGAGCAAGGAAACAGCAGGCGTGGATCGACTGTCCAAAATAGCATCGGCTGTAATGAGCAAATTAAATAGCCGATGGACCAATGGGTTCGTATTATTTTACTTCTAGAATATAAGAAAAAACGATCAGACAATCTTGCAGCATATAGCCGATCGATCTCTCTATGCTTGAATATTTATTCAACGATCTATCGGTTACTCTTTTCTGGGCATCAAGGACCTCGTATTGTTGATCTTCGATGTATAAGATGACAGGAACAAATATATAGAGATCAGCTGGGGGGCCGGTACTAGTTCAATTTCCAATTCAGTTGATACATCAGAGGAGAGTATATGTCCTGGCAGATCTAGCATGCCCGGTTCAGGTTGAGGTTCCACATGCAACATGGAGAGCTCGAAGGCACAAGCACTTTATCCACACAGACGGCTATGTATACAGAGCCGAATGCAGCCACAATCAAACTCTATCAGCTGAAACAAGTAGAGGGTTAGAAACCAGTTTATCGTGCTTTAGTGTTCTGGATCAAGATCAATCCATGTCATCAAGTCTCAACAGGGCGCGTTCAAATTGATTACTGTGTAGAGAAGCAGCAGCAGATTGTGTCACAGGAGCAAACACCTACTGGCGAATACAAGCAGCAATGGGGAGAAAGAATAAATATCAGAGAGAAGCTCATATAAGAGGAGTCATTGATATCAAGCTACGTACAATCCAAGCTTCAGACTACAACGGCCGATTCCAAGATAATAAAAGAAGTTATCAGTATCTTCGTCGGCCAAAAGTGAAAAGGCATACATGCGGATGTGGGGAGCCAACGGCGAAGAAGATCTTTGAAGTGAACACGCTCGACGTCTCAAACTCCTGCATCAACTATGCCCCGGGGGGCCTGGACTCGGCGTGCATGTACGTTGTACGACGTCGAGTGATGCATCATGAAGGACAAGATGAATGACTTCCATTAGCCCCTTTATCTTCAAACGGTGATTTGTGCAACTCTACCTTTAATTCTCCAACAGTTTCAAGGTTTGAAATTAAAAATATTAAAATGCAGAACTGTTGAATGAAATTAGATCTTGAGAATAATTCCATTCTATATGTGATATAAATGTTTTGTTCATCCATTGTTGAAATGATAAATAGATGCTCTGTTTTATGTTTCACCCGTGTCTAGTCTATAACTTTGATTTCTTTAAGATTTGGGTTTAGTGGCTATAATATTTGTCTTGAAGTCTTTTAAATTTGTGGGTTGCATAAAGTTCCAGCTTGGTCTAAAGGTGGTTGTAGAATAAGAATGGAAATAGAGTTTGCTATGACATTGTTCTGAGAGATACTTGACATCTGGAGAATTTTTATATAAAACTTAAAATAAAACTATCATGTTGAGCTTTGTCAAACTGTTGTGACCATTAGTGTAGATTATAGTCACATGCTTAAGATCAAGATTCGCTTACATTAAATGTCTTGTGCATGTATTTCTTCTTTGATTAAAATTTATGAGGCTATCATAAAAAAATAAAAAACAAAATATATATATATATATGTTCGGAAATAAAAACGACGGGCAAGTGTCTGCCAGAACCGAGCTAAAAGATGGCCAAAAGGCTCATAGCCTCATAAGTTTTGAGATGATTAGAAGGAGTATGTGTGCAAGAAAATAATTTTGATCAAAAGCTAATAAATTCTTGGTCTAAGCATATGCATTGTATCTCCTTAAGGTCCGAATTTTGACTTTGCAAAATTATATGGTACTTTTTCAGTTTAAAATCAGGGAAAAAAGACGGACATGTGTCCGCCAAATAAAACAATGGGTACTCCGATGCCCGCCTAAATTAATACAGTAAATAAAACTCCGGAGAGAAAGAGATCGAAGAATGAAAGATAAGCAGACTTTATAACTGTTCTGTTTTGCAGTTGCTCAAGGACTTAGCGAGAATTAGAAGCCCATGGTTGAGGAGATAGATGGACGAGTAGCGTACCATTTTGTTCAAATTTAAAAGAAATCTTGGTTATAAACCTGGTACTCTTGGAATGTAATCAGCATTGCAGCATCTCTTGATCAACGAAAATGGAGGAAATATAATATTTATACGCATATGCATGTACTACTAACCTATTTCCACGTGTATTGGAGAGTTATTGTTTTACAGGACTTGAGTACAAAAGTGTGGGAATGTGGTGGAAGCTGTCTTTCCAAGCAAGCATATTTCAAGGGAACAAAAGACTCACCAGCAACAATAGTGCATCAAGGGGAGACGGCTGGATCGAAAAAAAAAAGTTCGAAGCATGAAGATTCATACTCCGAACTTGGGGGGGCCTGTGTTAACACAAGATTTTGGTAAACGGAGATTTGGCCCAAAATCGCGTGCAAATAAGATGACAGACTTGAAAAAGTGAAAAGAGCATTCGGTAAAGCTGACGTATCAGTCCAGGAAGAGTATTCGGTAAGATCATTGGGTAAGTTGGCTCATCAGCAAGATCCTAAAGGGGGCAGGAGTATTCGAAAGCTGCGCATCCTCCCCATCCGCCGGGGCCTGGCTGTCGAGTGTCGACTGTTTGCGTGCTAATTAATCTTATTATTTGCTCGGCAGTACAGTAGCGCACACCCAGGTTAATACCCTTGATTTTACTACTAGGTTATTATACTAGAGATTATGATCTGCTTAGCTCGTGATGCCTGTGAGATCCTCGCTAAGCATTGCATCAGCTAACGTTACAGTAGCGTTGCTGAGCATTTGATTTGAGCTCACTTGACAGCTCGGGCAATGCAGCCATGCATGCACTTGGCTGGAGGGGACAGGGGAGGGCTGAACTCAAACTCAAGTGCTGGGCGTGGCGTACACGTGGCACAGCGTTGCATGATGCAGCGCGCACCCAACTGACTGTCATTTACGAGCACTGAATGCTCATAACTGAGCAGTAATGAAGGAGTAGGAATGCCATGCATAGGTGATTCCAGGATAGGACAAGGACAAGCAGCAGGTCAGCACTGTAAAATGGAACAGCCTAGCAACAGTGTTGGGTCCTGCCTAGGAGTATCCGTGAACGGTTGCTACTGACTTTGATCTGGAATATGGAGAGCATTGCCTCAGCCATCACAATTCCAGTTCTTCAATTCGCAAAAAAAAAAAAAAAAAAATCCAGTTCTTCGGTAATGGTACAAGGAATTTTTGTACTCCCTCTATTTTAAAATATTTGTTTTTTTAATTTTTATATCACAAATTTGATTCTATTTATAGAAAAAATATATAATATTTATATCTTTAAAAATTTGTTAAAAAACTAAATTAGAATATCTTTCTAATTATATTAATTATGATATTAATTGACAATACTTGATATTGATAAAAATTATAGGCAGTTATTTTTACGAGAAGTTTAAAGTAATAGATATTACGAAACGAGGAAGAACAACAACTCAGTGATACTGTAGTGTATTGACGTAACAACTGTCACGTTGCGCGCGGCTGCCTGAGCACTGAGCACACCGTCGCCCGCGGTGGCCGGGGCCGCCGGAATAATTGAGGGAGGCGTGCCTTGTTCGGTTAGAAACTTTTAGAAAAAGTTGTAACCGTAGCGTTTCGTTTGTATTTGATAAATATTATCCAATCGTGGCTCAACTAGGCTCAAAAGATTCGCCTCATGATTTACAACAAAAACTGTATAATTAGTTAATTTTTTCACTAACATTTAATGCTCCATCCTCCCGGGTAAAAATTGATGTGATGGAGGCTGTGGAAGTGTCGGAAGTTTGCCTCCAAATTAATCTTATTTTTTGGCTCGGCAGTACAGTAGCGCACACCCAGGTTAATACCCTTGATTTTACTACTAGGTTATTATACTAGAGATTATGATCTGCTTAGCTCGTGATGCCTGTGAGATCCTCGCTAAGCATTGCATCAGCTAACGTTACAGTAGCGTTGCTGAGCATTTGATTTGAGCTCACTTGACAGCTCGGGCAATGCAGCCATGCATGCACTTGGCTGGAGGGGACAGGGAGGGCTGAACTCAAACTCAAGTGCTGGGCGTGGCGTACACGTGGCACAGCGTTGCATGATGCAGCGCGCACCCAACTGACTGTCATTTACGAGCACTGAATGCTCATAACTGAGCAGTAATGAAGGAGTAGGAATGCCATGCATAGGTGATTCCAGGATAGGACAAGGACAAGCAGCAGGTCAGCACTGTAAAATGGAACAGCCTAGCAACAGTGTTGGGTCCTGCCTAGGAGTATCCGTGAACGGTTGCTACTGACTTTGATCTGGAATATGGAGAGCATTGCCTCAGCCATCACAATTCCAGTTCTTCAATTCGCAAAAAAAAAAAAAAATCCAGTTCTTCGGTAATGGTACAAGGAATTTTTGTACTCCCTCTATTTTAAAATATTTGTTTTTTTAATTTTTATATCACAAATTTGATTCTATTTATAGAAAAAATATATAATATTTATATCTTTAAAAAATTTGTTAAAAACTAAATTAGAATATCTTTCTAATTATATTAATTATGATATTAATTGACAATACTTGATATTGATAAAAAATTATAGGCAGTTATTTTACGAGAAGTTTAAAGTAATAGATATTCTGAAACGAGGAAGAACAACAACTCAGTGATACTGTAGTGTATTGACGTAGTAACAATCTGTCACGTTGTGCGCGGCTGCCTGAGCACTGAGCACCGCGTCGCCCGCGGTGGCCGGGGCCGCCGGAATAATTGAGGGAGGCGTGCCTTGTTCGGTTAGAAACTTTTAGAATAAGTCAGAACCGCAGGTTTCGCTTCAGATTTGATAAATATTATCCAATCGCTCAATCCAGCCAAAAGATTCGTCTCATGATTTACAACAAAACTGTATAATTAGTTAATTTTTTCACTAATATTTAATGTTCTATATATACGGGTAAAAATTGATGTGATGGAGAGAGAGTGGAAAAAGTCGGAAGTTTGCCTCCAACCGGTTGGCCGCGGCAGCAGGGTTTTTGGCTCTGAAGGCGGCAGCAGGAGGACCCCGCACAATTACTTGTGGATGTACGGAGTAGTAGCCGAGCTCGAGCTGCCGGCTGCTGCCCCCTCCAGCTCCAGTCTCCACCACCCAACTCCTACTCAGATTTGCCCTCGGCCGGCATGGCATTTATCCCCCACCTACAATCTCAGGCAATCCGCCATTACTGAGCCCATCGCCCATCTTCCCCCATCGGGTCGTCGCAGCTGCGCGGAAGCGCCACCACTCAGGCCTGTCCGTCCCTCTGCCTACCTAGCAAAGCTAAGCTGCCTCTGCCTGTGCCTGTGGTACCGGCTGGCTATCAATCAGTGACGGACGCTACTGCCTTGCCTTGCCACCACTCGCTCCGACTGCGGTCGATCGCATTCCCATGGCGGACCACGCGTGGCGGCTGCCAGCGCTCGCCGCCGTCTTCCTCTGCTGCTGCTGCTTCCCCCTCGCGCAATGCGGCGGCGGGCAGAACTACACCTCCATGTTCAGCTTCGGCGACTCGCTCACCGACACCGGCAACCTGCTCGTGTCCAGCCCGCTCTCCAACCACATCGTCGGCCGCTACCCCTACGGCATGACCTACTTCCACCGCCCCACCGGCCGCTGCTCCGACGGACGCCTCGTCGTCGACTTCCTAGGTGCGTCCTGCGTCAGCGTGCGCTGCGCCACCCCGCCGGCCATTTCTTTGCCCCTGCTTCTTCTTTCATTCAGCAGCAAGTAAGCGCATTTCGGTTCTGATGGACTTGTTGCGGCGGCGCGCTGCTTGGCTGGCCACGCCCACGCGTGCAGCGCAAGCGTTCGGCCTGCCGCTGCTCCCGCCGTACCTCCAGTCACGCGGCAAGGACCTCCGCCGGGGCGTCAACTTCGCCGTCGGCGGCGCCACCGCCATGGATCCGCCCTTCTTCCAGGAGATCGGCGCCTCCGACAAGCTCTGGACCAACCTCTCCCTCAGCGTCCAGCTCGGCTGGTTCGAGCAGCTCAAGCCGTCACTCTGCAGCTCCCCCAAAAGTCCGTCCCACTCCTTCCCATTGCATTGCATGCCTTCCAATACTCAAATCGGATTTTGCATTTGGGCTTTTCTTCAAGTGTCTGTCCCCCAAAAACCAAAAGAGAGAGAGATTCTCCAAAGATTTGATTAAGATTCAAGTGCAGCGCTGATTGCATTGTTTTTTTCCTGCTCTGAAATCTGAATGAATTGAGACAACAGAGTGCAAGGAGTACTTCAGCAAGTCCCTGTTCCTCGTCGGAGAGATTGGGGGAAATGACTACAACTACGCCTTCTACAAAGGCAAGACCCTGGACGACGCCAAGACCTACGTCCCCACGGTCGCCGCCGCAGTCACCGATGCCACCGAGGTCAGCTCACCGAATCTCCCCCTCCATTCTTTACTGTCTCCGTATCTCTCTCTCTCTCTCTCTCTGCATTTTGCACTAAATAATTTGGGCCGCTCGCTACTCTACTCGCGACGACAGAGGCTGATCAAGGCCGGCGCCACGAACCTGGTGGTGCCGGGGAACCTGCCCATGGGGTGCTCGTCGGCGTACCTGACCCTGCACCCGGGCCGGAACAGCAGCGACTACGACGCCGCCGGCTGCCTCAAGACGTACAACGACTTCGCGCAGCACCACAACGCGGTGCTCCAGCAGAACCTGCGGGCGCTCCGGGCCAAGTACCCGCAGGCCAGGATCATGTACGCCGACTACTATGGCGCCGCCATGTCCTTCGCCAAGAACCCCAAGCAGTTCGGTGAGTGCAATTGCTCGCTCAACCACCACCTCATATCGTGATCCAGATTCTGATGAGCATTTCCAATTCGACATATGAATTGACAACCAATGTGTTCATCGCATAACTGATCGACTACACTGAAAGTGACACGGAATGGTCACTACTTTGAGCTAGACTAAAGATGGCTCCACCACGATGTGCCAACCAATTAGAGTTCAGATTGCGTGGCTCTTTCAGAAAAAGAAAAGGGGGTTCGGGATCTAGCTAAACCCAAGTCACCTATTTGGCCATCTCCTTTCGAGAAAAGGGTCCTATGTCTTGCTTATTGCTTGCTTTTGCTACAACGAAAGGCATATGTGTCCTTTTGGTCAGTCATCTTCAGACCACAGTTAACTACAGTGGCTAACACATGGATGTGAGACTGAAAAATTGGATCTTGAATCGTTGAGTTGCTTTTACTGTATCTGTTAACCCTGCTTTTTGCTTAACGAAAGGTCAGAGCACCTGCCGAGCTTGCAAAAGCAGAAAAAGAAAGTATCTTTCCCCTGGAGTGCTCAAAACCCATTTCTTTTAGACAAAAAAAAGAAATAGATTTCCCTGGAGTACTGAAACCCATTTCTCTTAGACTATCGTATTCAAATGTTTGTTAGGGCACATTTAGAAATGTTGTTGTTTAGGAAGCAGAAGTCCTACTGGCATCTTGGGCTGGTTCATCTTATTCCTATGAGCATTTATCTGGCACAAACAAGTAAATTGATTTGAAATTCCCTTACCTAGTACTATAGTAGATGCCACTGTCAGTCAATCAAATATGTCCTTTTTTTCTTGACAAGATAATCCTGTACTAGCCATATTAATGAGTTCGTTAGCAGCTCAACTATCGTGATTTTTTTTTTGAGGGCAACTATCGTGATTTTTTCTGTCCTACATACAGGGGGAATGAAAAAGAGATATCTGTGTCGATTTCGAAAGTAACTGCCAACTGTTTATAGACTTGACCTCTAACGTCAACTAACATGACACTTCCAGAACTTTTTTATTTGGGTCTGTATATGTGCAGATATAGCAAACTGATTAGACATACAGACCACTGAGATAGGACGGGGAGGACTGTTCTGCAGAATTTTGAATTCTTTTCTCAACTCATGCTATGCCCTAAGAATTCAGATTCAGTATCCATACAGGCCCAGCAACACAAGTCTATTAGCCCAAGTCTTCTGTGGATATAGTTAGTTCTTCTGGGTTCAAAAATTCAGTTCTGCTTCATTCATACGGTGTTACCTAAACTACTCTTTTTTTTTTTTTTTTTTTTCGACTGAAACCTAAACTACTCTGGATGGTGGTTGCAGGGTTTAAACAGGGGCCGCTGCGGACGTGCTGCGGCGGCGGCGGACCGTACAACTTCAACCCGAAGGCGAGCTGCGGCGTGCGGGGCTCCAGCGTGTGCACGGACCCGTCGGCGTACGCCAACTGGGACGGCGTGCACCTGACGGAGGCCGCCTACCACGCCATCGCCGACAGCATCCTCAACGGCCCCTACACGAGCCCCAGGCTGCTCTGATCCGGACGATGAAGCTCATCGTCCTCGTCCATCGGCATGGCGGCAGCTCATCTCACCTGTAGACTGTTGTAGTGGTGGCAAGAATGTGGCCGTGAGCTGCTTAGCTGTGGTAATTAAACGACTGTTGTACGTACTTACTACTACTAGTGTGACGGTGTGAGGACTGGAAGGGTAACTCTTAAGTAAAATGGTAGAGTTTTGCGTCCGCTTCTCGACCTTTGTGACTTTGGTGTGGACTGTATGGTGAATCGTTAAAGAATTCTATCTACCGGTGAAGGATGAATGAACGCCTACGTAAGATAGAGAGACAAACCAAGCCGATTTCAGAGGTCTCTAGAACGGCTTCTTCCCAAAATGTGTTTTTTTCAGAACGTCACCAACAGGAATTGCATGATCTCAGTGCATGTCTGAGATCATGCTATTGCCTTGTCGATGCTGGATTGTTAGTTGAAATTCATGAACTCAGTGCATGTCTGTCTGCCGATGAGACGAAGCTCGATCTGTCACAGCTGCTGAGACGCCGCGCAACCATGGTGCTATGAACGACATTGAGGTTCCTGACAGTATGTGCGCGCGCGGTGGACGGAACATTCATTATATTAGTCATTCTTTGGTCGGGCTCAAATCAGTTCCAGTTTCACCATTGTGCATCTACGATAGCTGTACCGATAACCGGTGAAGTCTCATAAACTTAGCTTCAATGGCTTCTCCATTTTACCAGTTAGAGTGGACTTGTTGCTACCTCATATGATGTTAAAAAATAGAGTAGCTTAACATGCTTGTATAGAAAAAGCGTGTAAATATAGACATTTTTTTTAGAATTACACAGTACAATACAGGCGCTCACAACACGCACACGCAAACCCTACCCCTATGAGCACCTCTGAAGGACTGAGCCGATAGATCTGGAGATTCCCGAAGTCACCACTGGCGCGCCTCGTCATCGTCGACGGAACATCGCTTACCACTTAAAGCATACCGCCGATAAATCCTAGAAAATCACAGGAAAGGTACGAGCACCAGGATTTGATCCCTGGTGGGTAGCGTCCCATTGGACAGTCCTACCATTGGACCACAGGCCCATTCGCTAAACATAGACTTATTAATTTAATATAATACAGAAAAATGTGGAAGCTTAGCTTTATGAAAATGTACATATTGTATTTTATCATCCTTTTATTTTCACGGAATAAAATATTGCTATATGAGAAGCGGTTTTAAGTTTTACTACTGCTCGAATAACAAAGCCAAACTACCTTTCCTCACGCTAGAATCAATGGTCTAGACATCAAGACCGCACAATAATGCGCAATAATGCTTTCTTGTCCAACTCAAGTCACACCCTCCTAGTGAAAAATTTCCAGCCGGAATACGAGCATGGGCCTTTGTACCTGTTGGGCTTGTCATCGTTTATGGCCATGCGGTTTGAGCGGATGCGAGCGTATGTCCTCCTGTCTAAAAAAACATTTTTTGACTGTCAAACACTGTTCTTGATTATTTATCGTTTTATTCAAAAAAAAATTATATATATTATAAAATAAATAATTATTATTAAAGTATCTCTAATGATAAAATAAGTCATAACAAAATATATAATATTTATACAAAATTTTTGAATAAAACAAATGGTCAAACACGATGTCTAAAAGTTAAATAATAATATTTTTTTGGACAGAGGGAGTGTATTAATCCATTGTTTTCATGTACACGACTATATCTTGTATGATCTCGTGCTTGAAATCCACTCATGACACATGCATATTAAGCATGTTTAGGGTCATGTACAAAGTAGCATAACAATGGGTTCTGGCCATTTCAACCATGCATGAGGCAGTTAGTGCTGATGCATGTACGGATGAGGTGCAACTTGGTGCTTAAGTTGACCTTAAATCCTTGCTGCTCAAGTAGACAAGTAGAGGCCGGCACCCATACAATAGACACAGCTTGTGCTAATATCGTTCAAACAAAGTTATCTGTCATTACCCGACATTGGAAGACTAGGTTATTTTACAGTACCGAATGTTGAGGAGTGTTAGCAGCCGAGGATTGACTATCATTTACTTTACTTTGGTGGCAGCTCAAATAGAATTCTTGCTAGCTAACAACTCCACCACCCTCTAGCTGCTTCAAAGGCAAAAGCAGTTACCAGAACCATCGTCAGTTCTTCGTAGTTTCGCGGCCGTTGTTGATGCCCTTTGAGGAGTGATGTGCAAGAAATCTGCTGCTGCCTCTCTAGCTCACTATTTATATGGAAGCACTTGAAACATCTTCGAAGCAGTAAGCACTAGCTCACACGCCCCAAGCACCACAGAGCATCAGCAGATCCATCAATTCTTGCGTTCCAAGCGCAACCATGAGGCCTCCTCCCTTGGCGGCGGCGCCATTCCTGCTCCTCCTTATCTTCCTCTCGTACCCTCGCAGCGTCTACTCCGGCGAGCAGAAGCGCTTCACCTCCATACTCAGCTTCGGCGACTCGTACGCCGACACCGGCAACCTGGTCAGGTGGGAAGACCCCGTCCTCGAGAGCCTCAACCTGAGGAACCCACCCTACGGCGAGACGTTCTTCGGCCATCCGTCAGGTCGCGCCACCAATGGCCGCATCGTCCTCGACTTCATCGGTACACATATTCCACTCCATGCATGTGTATTGCCACTTCAGTAATTTAATTTGTATATATATATGAAGAACTGACGTTAAATCGATCTTTTCCTGGTTACGCGTATGCGTACGTGCAGCCGATGCTTTGGGTTTAACTTTCGTGCCGCCGGTGCTGTCCAGAGGGGAGAACTTCTCGACGGGCGTCAACTTCGCGGTGGCCGGGGCGACGGCTCTGAACCTGACGTACCTCCAGGGGCACAACGTCACCGTCGTCCCTCCGATCAACAGCTCTCTGAACGACCAGCTCCGATGGTTCGAGAAACTCAAGCCATCGCTTTGCAGCAACAAACCAGGTGATAATAAGGGCCAGTTATCTCGCTTTCTAGGACTGAAATTAGTCAATTACCTCACTTGTATAACAATAATAACTAAGCTAGTCTAAGGTCGCTGTTACACACGTCACACATGCAGCATCCAGCGAATGCTTCGGAGATTCTCTCTTCATCATGGGGCAGTTCGGAGGAAATGAATTCCTCAACATGCTCATTGCCTCTAACATGACCCTAGAACAAGCGAGATACTTTGTTCCAGAAATTGTCAACACCATTTCCATAGGTGTCGAGGTAGGTAGTATATGTAGTAGTATGTGCTACACCATCATAGATGAACTCATGATGAGTATGAGTTGGACTATCTGCACGCGTGCAGAGGCTGATCCAGCACGGCGCCAAGTACATCGTCGTGGCTGATATCGTCCCTGCCGGCTGTCTGCCCGTCATACTGGCGATGAGCCCGAGTCCCAACAAGGGTGACTACGACCAGTACGGCTGCCTCAAAAGCTACAACAGCGGCCTGTCGCAGTACCACAACGCCCTTCTCCGGCGACGCGTCGACGTCCTCCGGAGAAGGTACCCGCACACAAGGGTCGTCTTCGCCGAGCACTACCGGGCCGTGGTCGCGTTTCTGCAGCACCCTGAACATTTTGGTGAGCTCCTATTTCAATTTCAGAGAAGGGGGACCTTTTTTTTTTTTTTTTTTTTTTTTGGTTGGGAGCAGGTTTCTGAAATCCTTGTGCAGGGTTCAACCGCAGTACAACTCTGGTGAGCTGCTGCGGCGGCGGCGGCCCGTACAACCAAAACTGGAAGGTGCCCTGCGGTACGGCGGGAGCCACCGCGTGCGCAGCTCCGTCCATGGCGATCAACTGGGACGGCATCCACCTTACCGAGTCCGCGTACAGCAGCATCGCCCATGGATGGCTGCACGGGCCCTACGCTGATCCGCCGATTCTAGGGCTCCTCAACTCAGCAAAGTCTTAGCTTATTATTACAAATGGTCGATCTCGACGAGGTTCCAGTGGGGTTTTAGATTTGATCTGTGAAACAATCAGTTTGTGTTGTGTGCGTAATCATTTATCAACAACGATAGCAATAATGGGTGAATGGTGTAATTTAGATCTACATTCCTTTATCCAATAATAATAATAATAATAATTTTGGTTTACACCAAAGTCGACGTACGTGCACCCATCTTGTGCAATGGAAAAAATATGCGTAGTACTATGCAGACCATGCATCTCGTTTCAGGAAGACCCAAACCATGCATTTTGGTGACCTCAAATGCTTGTCATACAAATCCATCAACCCATGCTCCACCATAGCTTAGTAATTTTAAGAGAGATATATAAGTGATAAAAAATAAGAATAAGTTTAAAGCAAACCACTAATCAGAATTACTTACACACCGCCCCACCCCACCCCCATAAAAAAAAAAAAAAAAAAAAAGGGTTGCTTGGTTTGAACTAGTTTCAAGGATAGCTTAATTAATTTGACTGATGCGGATGACACCTTTAACTGGAATTTGCATAAGCATGGCAACTTCACTGTCCGCTCTATGTATACTGCTTTGATTCAGGAAAATACATTACCAAGAAAATGTTGGAAACTATAAGTTCCTCAGCTGGGTCTTTCCCAAGTCCGTATACAAGCATCCAGACAGCCTTTTTCTGCATCTCATGGTCCAAGCTAGGTCATATGCATGCATCCATCCAAATACACTAAGAGCACGTACGGATTGCTGCCTGGCCAAACCAGGTTGCCCGGGCAAGTAACCAAACATGGCCTACACAAGAACAGGAGACTACTCAAGTCATACTCTCCTAGGCTCCTATAGTGAAGAAATCTGACCAAGAGGCGGCATATCATGAGTAAAACTTATGTTAACAGACCTGCTCATCTCATTGGGCCGAGGTGATCTTTTCACACATCATAGGTCTTTCTACACGTTGGGCTTATCATTGTTTCTAGCCAAATGAATACTCAACCATAGATAATTAGGATGTATTTTGGGACTGTTCCTTGAACTCTGCTCCACATTTGTGGAACATCCCTTTAGGTTCTTTTATGACACTATCTTTTTTTTTATGAGCAGATATGTGAAACTGAAACTATTTGGCTAACAAGCGTGTAGAGCAGAGCTGAAAACGTGAAGTAGAGCAATGCCAAACATCCCCTTAGATACAATTGTACCTCCACACGGTTTGAGAGAATACAAGCATGCATGTGCAACAATAATCCATTTTTTAATTTCCATGACTATTTGTATTTTTTAGATTACCATGACTATTTGTCTTGAATGGTCGTATTCCTTGATGTTTGAAAATTCAAATCCACACACATTCGTATTAAATATGTTAATTTACTTGTTTAGGCTCACGTACAAAGTAGAAGCATCGAACAATCAGTTTTGACCTTCTCCACCATGAGGTATAGAGTTGTTAATGCTGATGTATGTAGGCCGTCCAACTTGCTGCTTAATTAAGTTTTTTTAGTGAAACTGCTTAATTAAGTTTACATTCAAACCTTGCTGCTCAAGTAGACCAGTGTAGAGGCCGGCATCCGTACAATAATATACAGCTTCTGTTCTAGTATCATTCAAACAAAATTATCCCACACACATGTTGATTTAAGTTAGCAGGCAAGGATTGACTAACATTTAGTTTAGCGTAGTGGCAGCTACTAGCCTCACGCGTCTTATCCGCACGCGTATATATATATATATAACTGATACAGCAGTCAGCAAGGTACATAGGCTATGGTACGGTATCCAGGGTCTATATATTATGTATATTTTTCATGCCTATATTTGCCTATATCATTTTTCATGCCCATATGTGAACATTTTGTGTTTGTAATTGTATTTCTGGTAAAAGAAACTGATAGTTCATGCTAAGCTTCAATCAAATAGAACTCTTGTTAACTAACTAAAATTAACTCCACCCACACTAGCTATCAATTAGCAAAGGCAAAAGCAGATACAAGAACCGTTAGTTCTTGGTAGTTTCGCGGCCGTTACCAAATGAATGAGGAGTGATGTGCAAGAAATCAACGTCTCTAACTCAGTATTTATATGGAAGCACTTGAAACATGGAATCTTCAAATTAAGCACTAGCTCTCACGTCCCAAGCAGCACCGAGGATCAGACTCGGCATCACCAACAAAAACACATTTCTTGCGTTCCAACTTCCAAGCGCGCAAGCAGCCCAACCATGAGGCATCTTCCCGCGGGGGTGGCGACATTCCTGCTCCTCCTCTCCTTCCTCTCGTGCGCTCGCAGCGCCTACTCCGGCGAGCAGAAGCTCTTCGCCTCCATACTCAGCTTCGGCGACTCGTACGCTGACACCGGCAACCTGGTGAGTTGGGAAGACCCAGTCGTTGAGCGCGTCAACCTGATCAGGAACCCACCCTACGGTGAGACGTTCTTCGGCCACCCGTCCGGCCGCGCCACCAATGGCCGCATCGTCCTCGATTTCATTGGTATACTACTACTGTACTACAACCTCTGCTGGAGTTGATCTTTAATTGTTGACGGAATTCCAAGCCTGGATGAAACTCATGCGTGCGTCGTGCCGTCGTGCACCGTGCAGCCGATGCTTTGGGTCTACCTTTCGTGCCGCCGGTGCTATCCAGAGGGGAGAACTTCTCCGCCGGCGTAAACTTCGCGGTGGCCGGAGCGACGGCTCTGAACCTGACGTACCTGCAGGGGCAGAACATCACCGTCGACCTCCCGATCAACAGCTCCCTGAACGACCAGCTCCGGTGGTTCGAGCAACTAAAGCCTTCGCTTTGCCGCAGCAGCAGCTCACATGGAGGAGGATCGTCCAGTGGCTGCTTCGGCGAGTCTCTCTTCATCGTGGGGCAGTTCGGAGCAAACGACTACCGCAACATCCTGATGAACTCGAACATGACCTTGGAACAAGCGAGATCGTTTGTTCCAGAAATTGTCAACACCATTGCAACTGGTGTCGAGGTACTTAGTACTACTTACTACCGTACTAGCAGGTAGCTAGTAGAAGTAGAAACAACATGCTCCGATCGATGAACTTGACGAAGAACTGGATGCATATATAATACGCAGAGGCTGATCCATCACGGCGCCAAGTATATGGTCGTGGCGGATATCATCCCCTTCGGCTGTATGCCCGCCACACTGGCGATGGCGATGGCCTCGAGCCCCAACAAGGGTGACTATGACCAGTACGGTTGCCTCAAGAGCTTCAACAGCGGGCTATCGCTGTACCACAACGCCCTTCTCCGGCGACGCGTCGACGTGCTCCGGATAAGGTACCCGCACACAAGAGTCGTCTTCGCCGAGCAGTACCCGGCAGTGATCGCGATTCTGCAGGACCCGGATCATTTCGGTGAGCTTCTATATATATAGTACTCTCTTCTCTTCTTCTTTTCCCTGCTTGGGGGCCGGTGATGAAGATAAAAGCAGCTGGTTTCTGTAACACGATATATATGTGGTTGGCAGGGTTCAACCGCAGCACAACCCTTGTGAGCTGTTGCGGAGGCGGCGGCCCATACAACCAAAACTGGAAGGCACCATGCGGTACGCCAGGAGCCACCGCGTGCGCAGCTCCGTCCAAGGCCATCAACTGGGACGGCTTCCACCTCACCGAGTCCGCGTACAGCAGCATCGCCCAGGGATGGCTGCACGGGCCCTACGCTGATCCACCGATTCTACACCTCCGCAGCTGAGCCAAGTCTTAGGCTCTTAGCTTTACTACAAGCGGTCCATGCATCGTCCCGAGGTTTCTGTGTGAAACGATCGATCACTATAATCATTTATGAACAACGACAACAATAATGGGGTAATGTAGATCCCAGATACGATTTCGATCTGTGATTAGTGCTTTGTAACTACTTTTGTTTCTTTATTTATCTTAATATATTTCAGTAGGAGCCTCTGGCTCCTTCTGTTTCATCAAAAAATAATGGGATAATGTAATTTAGATTCATATTCAAATTTATCCAAGAAAAGGATGATAATAATCTTTGTGTTGACGTTGGATCACTCACTAGTGAGGGTTAGCCATGCCATCGGTCGACACACGACCTCCAATGCAGCAAGTAACGAACCAATGAAACTGATCTAGAGACCGGTTAGACCATGCCATCGGTCGACACACGAGCCATGTTCAGTCCGTTCTTTGTCTAGCAGACTCCTAAACACCTCCGGAAGAGGAGGAGCACACAGCGGTTGCTAGAGTCAGCTAGACCACCTAGAACACCGTCAAATCTCGATAAGAGACATGACGCACGATAGAGAGAACAAAGAGTATAATAAGGTTTTGATATTGAAAGTTGAGATCCTTAGTTAGACTGTGATTCTCTCATATATATAGTCCAATGACGAAGCCAGGAAAAAAATACAGGTGGGACGGGTTCTAACATAAAGATGAACGAAAAAGCTTATGGTCCAAATCTTACCATATATCACATACTGCGATTGGACAAATTATAGAGAAAAAGCTATATAGAAATAAATTATGGTGAAAATGTGAATGAACAACAAAAGGTTACCTCAAATTTGTAGAACAAATTAATAGTTTTTATCTGTTGATCCATTGCAAAATAAAGTGATTACAATAAACTATATAAAAACCAATTGGTGATTAACAGTAAAGTGATTGTATATCTCAGAAACAATAGTTCCTAGCACCTATACCTCACGCCCCAACGCCAAGTTCCTGCCGTACCTCATCCTCTCTTCCTCCTCCTCCCTACATCGCTATTGCTCCTCAACCTAGCTCTTGCTCCTCGGTGGCTGGTGGGATGCTCACGTCTCGCCATCGACTGCTCCTGGAGGCGGGCGGACGGCCGGAGGGGCAGTACAGTAGTGAGGGCGCCGCGACGCGCTAAAGCCTCGCGGCAGCCGGCGAGTGGGGTTGTAGGCCGGCGACGCCGAAGAGTGGGGTTGGCACCGTGGCTGGCGCGTGGCGGCAGGCAGCTGCTGCTTTGTGTCCGCACCGATGCAGATTACGGATGCGAAGGGGAAGGAGCTGAGTAGATGCCTCTGGTGTTGGTGGATTGGGGCCAAATTGGGTCCTTATTGGGCTAATCTAAAGTGACAAAAAAAAAAAGCCCACAAAGGAACCAGTCATCTTCTTCACTGCTGCCTGCTCGCGGTTCGCCCGTGGCGGCGTCGCCGTCCTGTGCTCGGCAACTCGAGCGTTCGACAACCGGAGGCAAGGAAGAGGAGGGTCGGGGGTCTAGGGAGACGCCGCCGGTAGCTGGGGCGGCCGCCCCACTGCACCCCGCCCCTAGGGTGGCTCCGTCGTTTAATATAGACTGGGTGGTCATGTCCTAGCACAAAACAAGTTCCATAATCGTGTTTTTCAAGTTTCTCACGTAAAATGTAGGCTCAAAAATGATTTGGGAGCCAAACCGACTTGGAATAACTAAGAAAGTCAACTTAGCTGACTCACAAGCCAGTTTTTGCGGGTCTGAGCGCTGGCTCAGCCGGCAACAGGGGTAGTCTGCTTATTAGCCGGGGAAGTTGACTAAGCCGACTTGGGCAGGGTGAGCTAGCTAAGCCCACCAAGCTGACTCTAGCGAACCAGGCACCGACCGTATTCTCACCTTCTTTGCTTGTTTCTCTCGCTGTTTGTCATGCCAACTAATTTCCAAGATGTCCATGATGTTAGGAACTTGCTGGTGGTACTCATATTTCATGTCAAGACATTTTGTTAGTGTGAACATTTTGTTACACCAAAGTCAAACGGGCGCCCATCTTGTGGAATGGAGAATATATATAAATAAATAGTAGTGTGCAGACCATCTCGTTTCTCTCAGCAAGACCCAAACCATGCATTTTGGCGAGCACAAATGATTGTCATACAAATCCACCAATCCAGCCATGCTCCATCATATATATAGGACAGTATATAATTTTAAGAGAGATAAGTGATAAAAAGAGTAAGAAATAAATTTAAAGCAAACGGCTAATTAGAATTCAGAATTTTTCACATTTGCTCTATGTGCTATCTTCATGTTCTAAAATTGTACTCCTATAAACTAGTGGTTGTAAGAACCTCGGTAGCATCTTAGGTCTTGATTTCGGCTCCTCGGGGGAGTGAATTTTCCATGATTTTACGGCATTCAGTGTTTGATGACGTTCTCATCAACAGCGAGACGCTTGTGATGATTTTGTCAATCTCAAGGATTAATTTACTGTCCAAGTCTTTGAAGGTGCTTATAGGGGTACGTTTGTATACATGCATTCATAGGACTGATTATGTGTGCGTTGTGAGTGCCTATACTGTGCTATGTAAGTGTAATTAAAAACATGTACTCATAGATACTTTCTTAATTTTCTCTAGTTAACTGTAACTTACTCCCCCTCCTTCCCTAAATAATTGTTGTTCTCGTTTTCTAGATATATAGATTGTTGAATCTATTTTTATAATAAATTTATTTAGAGATATAAATGTTGCACATATTTTCTCTAAATCTAGTCAAATTTACGGCACGGAAACAAAAATAAAAGATAGTTAGGAGGGAGTACATCACCTGCCAATTACTTAATATACACTTACACCCCTATGGGTAGCTTTCCCCTTTGCATCACATGGCCATGTGTGTTTGACACGTGCTTAGTTTAATTAACCTTTATTACCTTGAACTTTTGTGTTACACGCGGAATTTGATAGCTCTAATTCGCAAAAAAAAAAGTACTCATGGAAACTTTCTTTAGTTAATTGTAACATATGACACGCCAATTATTCAATATACATTTACAGCCCTATTGGTAGCTTTCCCTCTTTACATCACAAAGCCACGTGTGCTTGACACGTGTTTAGTTTAATTAACCTTATTACCTTGAGCTTTGTGTTTCACGTGGAACTTGATTGCTCAGTGCTTCCAGTAGTATACATGTGTACGTGGTGTAAAACGGTAACACACATCGTATACATATATTGTGTACCTTGAGCTTTCTTTAATATTAACAGTAGCAAACAAAAGTGGCAAATTTAGAAGTATCTTGAGATTTTTTTTATAAAGATATATGTAGGTAGCCTACACATGCTAATCAAGATATCGAATTAGCTCTATCAAATAATTAAAGTGTAGAAGTATGGTTTAGATAAATTGCGTATACAAAATTAAACTACCAGTATATACATATTAAAATGTTTGAATCCAAAAATGTATAAACTTGTAAAAAAAATAACAAGTTACAAAATTCATCATCATAGAATTTTATTTGTTTTGTTAAAGACCATTTCTTCACAATCGATATACTATAAAAGGAATACATAGTACCACTAATGTATGAAGGTATAGATCATGGTGACACGTAGCATTTAACAGGGGTAGACTTGGTATTTTAGAAAACAATTATAATATACTTTATGATTATTTATTTTTTCTTGATAGCTTACATCAATACTTTTTTTTTTTGTCACATGTCATATTAGATTTGTCCTAAATCTAATATTTGTATCTTTTGACCATTGGTTTTTAAAAAACAAGTTTTGTCACATATGATCTATGTTTTTTAGATTCACTATGAGAAATATTTTCATAAATATTCAGATGCTTAGAAACTATAAACATTTTTTTGGTTCTAAGAATGAAAAATCCGTAAAACAAAAACAACAAACATGACAAAATCACATCCATGTTGGCACTAAGACATTTAACAATTTGGAATTTTTTTTATAGTTGGACAAGTATAAAATTAAAATTTGATAAGGCCTTGTTTGGATCCCATAAACTAATAACTAGTTAACTAATAATTATTCTATAAAAATCCAAACAGGTAAACTAGTAGGTGAGCTAGTGGATGAACTAATGATTAATCCAAGACTCAACTAGTACTAGTTCACTAGTCTATAAAACTCAACTATTTAAATATTGTTAGTTTATTAGATCCAAACAGGCTCTAAGTCATGATACAAAGACGAATAACAAATCACTGAAATATTATCTTAAAATCTAGACATATGAAATATAGGAAAAGCATTTTTTAGCTACTAAACAACAACAAAAAAAACAATACACTTGGAATCTACCTATATCCTCATTTCCGTATACCAGCACCCCTCTCTCATTTTTACTGTAGCGCAACAGTGCTCCCCTCACAAAAGCACTGTTCCCACGATAGTGCCTCTCCCCTCACATAACACTGTTTCAGGAACAGTGGTTATGGCATTTTCGCTTTTTTTTTTTGCTTTCCCCAAAAACATTTTACCCCACATATTTTCCATTTCCCAATTCAATTTCTTAAACCCCCCTTCCTTCTCTTTTTTTTTTCATCCTTTCCCCAAAATTATACCATCATCTATTGCTCAATATAACATGATATCAACCATAAAGCATAGTTGTAGGTTTTGATTCTAACAAGTTCCACGAGTTTTGGTGTTCTCACTTGTGTTGCAGGAGTATGCAATTTTCCATCAAATAAAAGTATCTTAAATAAGGAACTGGACAGCACCATTGCGGACGGGCTCGTCGAGACGATCGAAAACGAACATATCATTTGCTATATTTGGAGTTTGGAGTCAAAAGATATCAATTCTACACCGAAACCAACACTAGAAGACTCTAGAAGGCACCAGAAGATGATGGACCGAAGGTGGGGCCCACCTGCTACAGGGTGGGGCCGCCCGGCCCCACCCCGGGGCCGGCCGGTGCTCCACAGAGCCCATTCGGGGCCCGCTTTAACGGAGGGCCTCCTACCGCCTTAGGGTTTGTATCTCCACCGTTGCCGAAGTCGAATTAGTCCCACATCACCTGTCCAGAAGAGGTGGAGGCTTTTCTAGACTATAAATAAAGAGGTAGACCCCCATCCCTAAGGGCACCACATTATTATGGAGATGTAGAGGTGTCCCTCGAATGGATAACCTCTCATCTCTAGAGAATTAGGGCTAGACATTACAATGTAGTTCTAGTTGAGAGTTAGGGAGAGAGCGGTACTACTTTGGGGTTCGGAGGAGTCTTCGGAGAAGTCTTCAGAGTTCTGGTATATCTTTATATTTATTCTTGTAAGACTTATGCTTTAATATATTTTGTCTTCTCTATTTACTTTTATGCATTACATTTGATTGGATAGTATAGTTGTTATACTTTAGCATAGGATCTTCGCCTGTATTAGGTGCTCTAGTTATTACGTGTGATTAGAGTAGTATTCTTTAGTGTAGACGTGGTGTCTAGGCTAGGGTTTACCTGAGATTGCGCCCATCTCTTACGGTTAGTTGTGGTAGCCTCTAGAGGTGACAGCTCTTTAGGTCTTCGTATTCCACCACGTCGGAGTTGGTGTTTTTGTAGAGCTTTTGGCAGCCTTCCCCGACTACTTTCTTCCCGGTCTTATTCGAGAGTTGGAAAGGTACTTGCTGCTCCAAAGTGCTATTGTGTGATTGCTTTATCTACCATGAATTAGTTATATAGAACCAAAGAAATAGAGAAGTATTCAGAACCTTAAACTCTCCCGTTGTCCTCTCACTTTAGCTATCTACTTATTTATCATAGAATTCTCCCTGTGTGTGTCATATATGCATAATTCCTATCATCTATCATTTACCCCTACTTTAGTCTAGTTGTTGTATTAGTTAGTAGATACATGATGGTGAACTATCAATGTCTTTATCCATTGTTTCCCAGTGGTGAAATATAAATAACGATACCTGGAATACTCCCGGTAAAATGCTACAATAGTTTTATGTGCGCTTGCGGAATCCTTCATATTTTAGTTGTGCATAAGAAATACCAACAAGCATTTTTGGCGCCGTTGCCGGGGAAACAATTGGCGTAGAGATTTTGATATAGATCTTGATATCTACTATCTAGTCTACTACTAGCTTTAGTAGGATTACCCTTGTTTGGTTGAGTTGTGGAATAAGCAGGCTATCAACTGTTTCAACTTTATGGTGAAATTCCACAAGACCAAGATAAGAAGGATATTTAAGAACCCAGGGTGCCCAAACATTAATGATCCATCAACAATAAAACCCTGCCATCTCACAGGTATGTATAAACATTTACATATATTATTCTAACCATGTGTAGATTGGAAAAGAAAAATCATCATCACATGAATTCAAGGTTCATCACATGTGATGAATAAAGACGCTGCGCTAATCACAAATACCATTGTGATTTATGGTAAGTATGATCAAGAAAGGTGAGAAAGTCTTGCTCATAGACTTTAAATTTAATGAGTAGTTATCCTGTTGCATTCTATTGCATGTTTACTTCGAATAATCTATGCATTTACTCCATCTCATATCAAATCCATAGCATGTTTCGTTTCTTGCACATATGTATGTCACTTGCATCTCTACTTAAAAAATAAAAAAAATACTCTCACCATACATGATCATGCTTTCATCTCTATTTGAGTAAATCTCTATATGCTCTCATGCTACCTTGTTTGCTATAGTATGCTTAGGTTTGGAGTATCTTCATACATCTTTTAAATGAAGCATGGTGCTTAGTTTAGGAGTGGTGATCTTAATTCCAAAGGCTTTTAAATTAAGCGTGGTGCTTAGGTTAAAATGTCTTTCTAAATCAAATTAGACGTGGTGTCTAGGTTGATTTTTGAACCGAAAGTATGTTTTAGTAGACTTTGGATATTTTGTTGGACTAACCCATGCAGGAAACTCCTAAATTCAATTCGGGTAAGTCAAGAGATGAACTCACATCAGAGATGAATCAAGGCATGTGATGAAGTTCAATAACTTTGCACAGAAGGAAGACACAGCTCATTCTCCATGGAAGAGTAGTATGTATCAAAGTTTATTCACTTAATCTTTTGTCGCAAGTTACTTTTGCCTTGAACCGTATAAAAGTGCAGCCACCAACAACATTTGTTAGAAGAAATCTATGCTAAAGTAATCCTAAAAGTCCATCCTTTCATTAGCATAGATGAAATTCGCATGAATTATATGGATCATAACCCATATGCCAAACTTGTTGCAATCCTTCGGGTATGTGTCCACTAATATTTATGCAGGGAAGAAAGAATAAATGTCTGATCATGGTTTAAAACGAAGAAAGGAGAACAAGTGTATAGAAAGGACTAAGATGGAAAGAAATAGATGAAAGAACACTTCAACGCCTTCTACACCTTACCATGATAGTGGACCAATCATCTTGCAAGACATAAGGTATGTTTACGTAAGCCTCATGCAACTTTAAACTATATTCATTATCTTATACCACGTTGTTAATCCATACCTTATGTCATGCTTAATTTGCTAAAACTTAAAACAATTTGGTTCACCTACATATTCTTGGTTCTATTCGAATAAATATCTTTAGTCTTTTGAACTTCCTTAGTCTATTATGAGTATGCTTTAGAATATTACTTAAACATTATAACATCAAAGCATATTTGTATAAGAATTTGATTGTATATATAGACTATCGATCCTCACTGTATAAAAATGTTTAAATCATATTAGGAGATTTCATAGAATCAAATCAAGGTTAGAGGTATTCTTCAAAATTATATCTTCGCTTTAACCTTGTTTATTTGAAGTAATGGTGAATCAATTAAAAACACGAGCTATAGATTAATCTTAACTACTTGGCAAACACTATCCACACTTCAAATAGATAGTATATTCCTTCGGGTATGTGTTGTCTACTAATCCCTTGCGGAGAAGAAATAATGAGAGAAGCAGAAGTCTGGAATAGTGAGAAAGGAGTACAACATATGAGACAAGATGCTAAGGAACAACTTAAGATGCAAGGAAGGAAAAGACCATTGAAGTTCAACTATCCTTTACTACATGGTGTTATCATGCTCTAGTAATAAAGGTAACATCTTAAAGGTAAGTGGTCATCATTTCCTCTTGATCGTGGAGTACACACCATAGCACTATTCTCTTGATCTCAATCTTAACCAAATGATCTCAAATATGATATATTTTTTTTTTGAAGATGGTTGTCATCATGTTAATCTTGATAACTTATAAAGATGAACAACCCTTCCATAGGTTAAGCAACTCCACTCCTTTATCTCATAATCTTAAATGCTAAATTTATGCTTTTGATCTTCTCACCCAAGATGCAAATGAACAATGTGAAAAGATATCAATCTTATTGTGCCTAAGGTTAGAGAATGAATAAATTTCTGGTTCTGTTGGTGTTTTTCCACCAATAGAGCCCATGCACTCGATCTCTACTTTGTCTTTATGAGCAGAACACACTTCAAGCAAAGTATGGGGAGATTCCCTAAATTCTACAAGTGGGAGTTCTAAATTAGTAACAATGGTACACATAAGATTGGAGTCGAGATGCTAAAAAAAGAAGAAGAAGAAGGTGGCACCACCATTGGAAGCGTCACTAGTGGAGACACCACCTTAATCCTCATCCTTAGGAGCAAACCGAAGTACTCGATCAACAAAACACTACAAGGAGAAGCCCAGTTCGAAGGACTCAAAAACATTGAACCCTCGCCGTGAGGTAACATCGGTAGTTATTCATATTTACTTTGAACATTGCATGTTTTATTTTCTCTTAAGTATGTTTACTTTTCTGCATTAGTATTGTATATAGGAAATAACAAAAATAAATAGGTATGCATTAGGTTGCATTCATACATCTTAAAAAAAACTTTAAGCCCCATATGAAACCCTTGTAGCGTAAAAGTTATAGGAGTTCTCACTGTGGTGGCCTATAAAATAAAAATACATATCATGCATTTGTACTTTCTACATATAAACCCATAAAATTCAAAAAAAAATTAATTGAGCATCCTGCTGCAATATTGTTATCATAAACAAACTTTGAAACCTCCACAACACCCAATCCTCTAAAACGGCTAACCACTAACGTTTTATCCTAATACCGTTCCACGAGTTTTGGTGTTTTGTGAGAGCTTTCTGCAGGATGACCCCAAGAGCTAGCTCATCCAGGAATCTTTATCTTCATCACTTGAAGCACATTTCTCCGACACACAGCTGACCTCTGTGTGAAGGAAGTAACTTCTTGAGTGATGAGATTGAAGTATTCCTGGCAACACTTGCTCTTACAAACATGAGCTCCTCTATGAGGACCACTCAGCTTTAATGCTCAACTACGACAACATCCAGCTTGGGGGAGAGCATCCCCTAGTTATCAGGTAAGTATACCTATGCGATTATCGAGTCTATCTTATAGTTATAAAATACCAAAAATATGTGGGCACATGAAGGTCCACGTCTATAGAGTCTTTTATGATTCCATTGGTCTAAAATAAATAAAATGATGAATGATCATTAAAACCAAATAAAGGTAGTTTAATTATGTATTAAGGTGTGATCATAAAGTGTGTTTATAATTTTGTCTAGTTTATTAAGAGTCAAATAAAAACTGAAGAACAATAAAATTCTGTCTTGGAGATGATGAATAGTTGCTCTGTCGTAATTCCTTTCACGTGCCTAGTTTTCAACCTTAAATTCTCCTGAGTTTTAGATATGACTGTTTTGATATAAGAATTTACTCTGAACCTGAAACTTGTGGAGGCATATACTTAAGCTAAGTCTAGGTGATTGAGGGATATGATATGAGAAAGCCTATGCTGCTATTTATCTTATTCCTAGCGATACTAAGTTCTGGAGATTTATCTTTTGAAAACTAAAAATCTTACATGATGAGCTCTTATATGACAAAGTTTGAATTCCTACCAAGGCCATACATGATATACATTTAGAATAGGAAAACCTTTGCTCAATCATACTGCTTGCTTTGCACTGAGTTTAGTCAACCTTTGTTGTATACCTTATGAGAGTCTTGTCATGCTTTTAAAATCAAGATCACACACACACTCCACCAACATATGCATTGCTCCTACCATGGGAGTAAGCGCAATTATTTTCCAATTATTTTCTACTTTCAAAAAATCTATTTTAAAAAAAAATATCTTCCTCCTACACTAGGAGTAAAACATAAAATATATATATATATATATATAACCTATAGGACAACCCCTTGTTTAATGCTCTAAGTTCTTATTATTATCTCTCCAATTATTTTGTATTCAAAGGATACATGTGGCTATGAAAAAAGAAAAGTATTGAAAAAAAAAGAAGAGGGAGTTAAAAAAATGGACAAGTGTCCAAGCAATTAAAATAATGGGTACTTAGATGCTCACCTCCCTAAAAAAAAGAGAAAAGAAAAAAGTGAAAGAATAAAGATAGCCCATGTTTTCCTATGAAAAGTTCAAGAGAGAGATTTATTTCAAGGAGCAAAAGTAGAATTAGGATTAGCCACTAAATACCATATATACACCTATCCACCATACTCCATACACATGCACATCTTGGTTTGATTGTATGACTTGACTCTCTTTGGATCCATTGTTTGACTTTACAATATATGAATTGCAAGTATGCTCATCCTTGTTTAATGCCACTCCTATGAGCTCCACTATAATAATTAGTTGTAGGAGGGCATGACAACATAAATGCCTCAAGTGAGATCCATAAATACCACATATTAAGAGACTTGAGGGTGTCATACAATTAAGCTCTGAGTTTTATTTTGAAAACTTACAAAAACTCTAGAATATTGGTTTAGTGAAGAATTTGAGACATAGTGCTTGACTTGATTGTTCTATCTTTCAATTACTCAAGACCCATGCAAAAGTTGAAAAGCTCCATAGTTAATGGTAATATAGGTAAGTTTGAAAGTTAGAGTAGTTTTGTCTAATTTAAAGGAGAATTTCAGTTTGAAAGCATGTGTACTTTTGAGGAGTGAAAGCATTGTAGCAACTCCTGATCCAAGTTTAGTAGTTAGGCTTTGCTAAGGGACTAGCAAAGGGTAAGCTTGGGGGAACTTGTTGACGGTCCTTAACGTCTATTTTATACCATCATCTATTGCTCAATATAACATGATATCAACCATAAAGCATAGTTGTAGGTTTTGATTCTAACAAGTTCCACGAGTTTTGGTGTTCTCACTTGTGTTGCAGGAGTATGCAATTTTCCATCAAATAAAAGTATCTTAAATAAGGAATTGGACAGCACCATTGCGACGGGCTCGTCGAGACGATCGAAACGAACATATCATTTGCTATATTTGGAGTTTGGAGTCAAAAGATATCAATTCTACACCGAAACCAACACTAGAAGACTCTAGAAGGCACCAGAAGATGACGGACCGAAGGTGGGGCCCACCTGCTACAGGGTGGGGCCGCCCGGCCCCACCCCGGGGCCGGCCGGCGCTCCACAGAGCCCATTCGGGGCCCGCTTTAATGGAGGGCCTCCTACCGCCTTAGGGTTTGTATCTCCACCGTTGCCGAAGTCGAATTAGTCCCACATCACCTGTCCAGAAGAGGTGGAGGCTTTTCTAGACTATAAATAAAGAGGTAGACCCCCCTCCCTAAGGGCACCACATTATTATGGAGATGTAGAGGTGTCCCTCGAATGGATAACCTCTCATCTCTAGAGAATTAGGGCTAGACATTGCAATGTAGTTCTAGTTGAGAGTTAGGGAGAGCGGTACTACGGCCGGGTTCCGGAGGAGTCTTCGGAGAAGTCTTCAGAGTTCTGGTATATCTTTATATTTATTCTTGTAAGACTTATGCTTTAATATATTTTGTCTTCTCTATTTACTTTTATGCATTACATTTGATTGGATAGTATAGTTGTTATACTTTAGCATAGGATCTTCGCTTTGTATTAGGTGCTCTAGTTATTACGTGTGATTAGAGTAGTATTCTTTAGTGTAGACGTGGTGTCTAGGCTAGGGTTTACCTGAGATTGCGCCCATCTCTTACGGTTAGTTGTGGTAGCCTCTAGAGGTGACAGCTCTTTAGGTCTTCGTATTCCACCACGTCGGAGTTGGTGTTTCGTAGAGCTTTTGGCAGCCTTCCCCGACTACTTTCTTCCCAGTCTTATTCGAGAGTTGGAAAGGTACTGCTGCTCCAAAGTGCTATTGTGTGATTGCTTTATCTACCATGAATTAGTTATATAGAACCAAAGAAATAGAGAAGTATTCGGGGAACCTTAAACTCTCCCGTTGTCCTCTCACTTTAGCTATCTACTTATTTATCATAGAATTCTCTGTGTGTGTCATATATGCATAATTCCTATCATCTATCATTTACCCCTACTTTAGTCTAGTTGTTGTATTAGTTAGTAGATACATGATGGTGAACTATCAATGTCTTTATCCATTGTTTCCCAGTGGTGAAATATAAATAACGATACCTGGAATACTCCTGGTAAAATGCTACAATAGTTTTTTAAGGCGCTTTGCGGAATCCTTCATATTTTAGTTGTGCATAACAAATACCAACACTCATCATCGAAGAATAGTTCCCTCAAAATCAAAAAAAACTAAAAATTATAATTTTAATAGCCCCGCGGCAACGCGCGGGATATTGACTAGTATATATAGGGAATCGGTGATCGGCGATTATTATTTTACTTCTTCCTCCCACTATGTAGTATACTAGTCAATATCCCGCGCGTTGCTGCGGGGCTATTAAAATTATAATTTTTAGTTTTTTTTTATTTTGAGGGAACTATTCTTCGACGATGAGCTCTTGCATTTTAGAAGTAAATTTTAAAAGGGAGGAGGGGAGTAAAAGAAATAAGCGAAAGAAATTTTAAAAATAGAAGTATTCGTTTTTTAGGATGAAAGGAGTAGGGGAAAAAGAGAAGGAGGTGAGGGGGATAAAAAATGGTGTTAGAAAAAGAAAATTCATGGGGTATAATTTTTATAAAAAAGCAGAGTAAATTTCGTTATGATGAGTTTTTGCATTTTAATGGTAAATTTTAAAAGGAAGGAGGCGAGTAAAACAATTAAGCGAAAGAAATTTTAAAAATAGGAGTATTTGTTATTTAGGATGAAAGGAGTAGGGGAAAAGAGAAGGAAGGGGGTTTAAGAAATTGAATTGGGAAATGGAAAATATGTGGGGTAAAATGTTTTTGGGGGAAAGCAAAAAAAAAAAGAAGAAAATGCACTGTTCATAACCACTGTTCCTGGAACAGTGTTATGTGAGGGGGAGAGGCACTGTCGCGGGAACAGTGCTTTTGTGAGGGGAGTACTGTTGCGCTACAGTAAAATGAGAGAGGGGTGCTGGTATACGGAAATGAGGATATAGGTAGATACGAATACGAATGCACTCCTGTAAAGTCGTAACGTCCAGCGTCATACGCACACCAGTTGTGAACACGTACTCGTCGGCCATGACGAGGGTTTCCATCGCCGTGCTCCTCCTCGTGCTCATCATCCCGTGCCTGCACCACCACCCCGGCGCGGACGCCATCCACCGCCGGCGCCCTGTCAAGCCATTGTTCCCGGCCATCTTCAGCTTCGGCGACTCGTACACCGACACCGGCAACTTCGTCAGGCTCATCTCGTCCATCCCGTTCGGCAACCCACCCTACGGCGAGACGTTCTTCGGCCACCCCACCGGCCGCGCGAGCGACGGCCGCCTCGTCGTCGACTTCGTCGGTAACGTTCGTTCGTTCTTCGTACGCCGCCATCAACTACGACATCTGCATCACTGCATGCACTGAATCACTGATTCGACAGAATGGAATGTCCATTGGCCATTGATCGTTCATCTCATGCATGCAGCGGCTGCTGTGGGCTTGCCTTTCGTGCCGCCGTACATGGCGGAGGGACAAGACTTCAGCACAAACTTCGCGGTGGTCGGGGCGACGGCGTTGGACCTGGCCTACTACCAGGGGCAGAACATCACCACGGTGCCTCCGTTCAACATCTCCCTCAGTGTCCAGCTCGCGTGGTTCGAGCAGCTTATCAAGAAGCCGCCGTCGCTGTGCAGCGCCACCGCGCGTGGGTGCGACGGCGACGTTGACGACGACGACTACCTGGGCAAGTCTCTCTTCTTCATGGGAGAGATCGGCGGGAACGACTACGTCTTCCTCCTGGCTGCCAATAAAACCGTGGAAGAAACCAAGACCTATGTTCCAGCCATTGTCAAGGCCATCGGCGACGGCGTCGAGGTACTTACTACTCCTGGTACCGGGACGACAATTATATATATGTTCAGTCAGTCACCAAAACATAGTATGCCTCTTGACCAATTTATGCCAACACATGCGATCGTATCCAGAGGCTGATCCAGCACGGCGCCAGGCGCATCGTGGTGCCGGGGAACCTGCCCATGGGCTGCTTGCCCATCGTCCTGACGCTGTACGCGAGCCCGGACCCGTCGGACTACGACGTCTACGGGTGCCTGCGCAAGTTCAACGGCCTGGCGCGCTACCACAACGAGCAGCTCCAGACGCAGGTCCAGGAGCTCCGGATCAGGCACCCGCACGCCGCCATCGCCTTCGCCGACTACTACCAGCCCGTCCTCGCGTTCGTCACGACGCCGGCCCTCTTCGGTAAGATCACCGGCGCCACAGCTCCACCCTCAACGCCAAGCGGCCATGCATGCATGGTGTACCCTACTTTACTTTGGTTTCATCTCATCATGCATACCTAGCATTCAAGGTCGTTGGCATGGCAAGACCATGTAAATTGATGAGAGTCGGGTACCGGCGGTGCAGGGTTCAACGGAGGCACGACGCTGGCGGCGTGCTGCGGCGCGGGCGCCGGCAGTGGCAGGTACAACTTCAGCGCCGCGGCGGCGTGCGGCCTCCCCGGCGCGGCGCCGACGGCGTGCGCCGACCCGTCTGCGGCGGTGAACTGGGATGGCATCCACCTCACGGAGGCGGCGTATGGAGACATCGCCGAGGCGTGGCTGCGGGGGCCGTCAGCGGAGCCGCCGATACTGAGTCTCACAGACTCGCTCGTTGAGTCTTACCGCTAGATTGCACACCGCAAAGCTTCCACTTTCCTCTCTTTTTTCACCTACTAAAAACAGTGCGAATAAAATGATACTCGGATGTCCGGACACTATGTGGACGACCGTGGTCTTTTTCAACTTTGTGCTTGTTGGCGAAAATAAATAAATAAATAAATAAATAAAAGCATGCCCGGCGCTTTCTTTCTCCCCCTCACGGCTCTGACTTCATTATTCATTATTCATTGATATCTTAGCAGCCTGAGGTGAATCACAAATGCCAGATCGCGACTATTGCAAATCACAAATGCCAGATCGCGACTATTGCAAAGGTCAGTGTCAGCATGGAGCTCGTGATAGCTTTATGAGCAGTTATTATTTAGTTATTATTACAAAAAAAAAATGGTCGACTTTGTCTTCATAAGACAGTCAGTTTGTGCGTCGTGTACGTAGTAATTTACGTTCGCTGTCAAAAAAGAATGTAACTATAGGTTGCGTGTTCATTAAAAATAGTTTATATTGACTAAGTTTCTATTAAATACTTTCTTCGCTCATCTATTTTTTTAAATTATAATTCACTTTAATTTTTTAGCTCATCTATTTTCTTATGTATCTAGCTAGACATATTATTATATCTAGATACATAGCAAAATAGATGTACTAAAGTCAAAACGATTTATAATATGAAACGAAAGGAGTAATATTTATGACTTCAACTTAATTTATTATAAAAATATATTTTGTAATTACTTTAAGGATATTATTTAAAATTATAAATATTAAAATTTTGAAATCTATAATTGGTCATAGGTAGTTTATATAATTTTTTTTATAAATTACACAAAGTACAGACAAAGATGTTCACAATACACATACACTCACCCTTATGAACGCATGTATATAAACTTTACCCCTATGAACACTCCCGTAAGACTGTGCCATAAACGTCACCTACCGCATCATAAAATAAATCCAGAGAATACGCGCATCCATATCAAATCGAGGACATAACCCAAATGGACAGGTTCCATCACAAATAAAACCTAACCAGCCGAGATGGCTCAGTCCGCATAGGTAGTTTATACATTGATTTGAGAGAAACTTTAGTTTATGTTTGATAACAACTGATGTGGGTGATTTTGATGCAAGTTTAGTGGATACTTTTAATTAACTTTTATAGATAAAGTTTATGTACATCTAGGGAGTTATTCATATTTTATATAATGGCAACAGTGAATATTTTTTTGAAAATAGAATAGATCCAATTTATTCTCTATGATGATTATAATCAATGGAATTAACTGCTATATGTTATTTGATAATTTCTTCGATCTATATTCTTTTCTAGTGTGTCATGTAAAGGGCCTCTGTTCCCAAAAAAAAAATGTAAAGGGCCTCTAGTTAGTCATACTACAACAAGCATTATCCTTTGCATTATACCTTTAATTGTCATCAATATGTACCTAAGCTTATTAAGTTATATCATTTCTTATTGCATACCTTCTGTGGCATCATGAACCTATATTTTTCCTTTTAACTGTTAATCCTATTGCAACTATTTATCCATGTGTTATGTTGAAACTCTAATACTTATTATAATTTTTTATTCAAAATTATAGTTGTATCTTATTTCAAAAATAGATTCTAGATTTTAGCTAGACTACACTCTTAGTTACTGCAATTACATAAACACTTGTTTTAGCCTTCACTACGACACTCAGGGTGTTGAAAGACTTGTATTTTCAGTCTATTTCATAAAAGCATTATCCTTAGAAATTAAGTTTTCATCATTGAACATATCCAAAATAATAACTTGTAAAATTTACTGTCATGGAGTGCTAATACAATAACTTAAAGTGAATTATCTATGTCATTAGTATACGGTTTGTTTAAGAAAGCACTATCAATGATTATTAAACTATTAAAAATAATTATCTTTATCATAATATATACTTGGTCTAGCTACACGTGGTAAATCTAAAAGTAAGAGTTATTTTAAATTATCATAATGGTAGGTGAATAATTGAGATGGATATTTAGGGTTTAATTTATGTATATTTAATACTATAGGAGAGGTGAATAATACTTTTAGAAAATACTATAATAACAGATATTACTGTTGAAAATGATGATTAGAGTTTATTTTTTTAAATATTACACATGTTCCTGATTTTTGTTGAAAATCTTAGATTTTTTTCTGACTCGTATATTGAGAATGACAGTAGTGTCTCCTATAATTCCATCCAGAGAGCACCATGAGGTACCGAGCACCTAGTGTCCTGTGGTGCTCTGACCATGTGTATAGCGATCAACTGGAACTGGCTTCCATGCATCTTTTGGGTCCGCTTAATAATTACAACAAGTACGTTGTCCCGTGCAATTGGGCACGTACGGCTGCACTTGCACCGCAATGTGCTGGATTTTCTCATACGCAAGAGACGTTGAACCCTCCGTCAACTAAGCCTATAGCCACATTCTACGTTTTCATATTTCAAGTTCCGGGAACATTTGTTTCTATTCTTGTTCCCATTTTATAAAATAATTCCATTTCCATTCTCTCATTAGAACATGGCTGCTACGTGCCGGCTAGCACATATGTACCTATCCAGAATAAGAAACGAGACAAATAAGGAGCTGAACATTAGTGGCATGTTCCCTAGCACCTGATTTTGGACATCTAGGGTCAGGATCTTATGCCTGCCATGAACCAAATAGACCCTAGGTGTCTAGCCAGGTGTGGAACTGAGGTTGAGTCTACTAAGCGAGGAAAATTTATAGATTGTTGGGGGAGAAAAAAATAAAAAGTCGCTTTGTTTTAGGTTAGACAAGGCCCCTGGCCCCGGGTGAATCCGCCATGCATATATAAACCACACATTCCTTTCAGGAGTTTCAACAAACTTCCTCCATGCTCTTGTCCCTTGGAAGGCTAGATCGGAAGCCATGAAGGTCCTCTTTCCGAAGAGAGGCTAGCTAGAGTCGCGGCCTGATGATGGATGTCGAGTAGGCTAAGCAGTCCCAATGCTCTTGCCTTACTATATCCACAGTTCTCTAGTCTTTTGTTTCTTTTCTAGCTGCTAGACTTTTGTTCTAGCTCGTCGACAATCTTAGTTGGTCATACACACGTCTTGCAAGCGGGCATGGAATAGCCGAAATTCGTAGATGTCGTAAAATAATTTCTTTCATCTTAATGAAATACGGGTCATTTGGAGAAAAAATAACCCACCCACACGTTACACGTGGTCATTTCCGACTTCCAAGAGTGTCGGTTGGTCTTTGTGTGTACCTAGTTGTATAATCGTGCATCCATGCATGTATGGAAACAGTGACAGTAATGGCACAATGGTACAATAAGTTTGGCTGATATCAAAGTCAACGGATCTTAGTCGTTGTTGCATGGAACAACATATACGTACAATAAGGTACTACAGCGCAACTGTATTTACGCGTGTGGTGTATGCTCATTGTTCACGTCTCATTTACGGCGACAAGCAAGTGTAACCAAGATATTAGTATATTTTTTGAAAAGTCATAATATAATCGCCGATCCCTGATTATATTCCCTATATATACGACGCACTCCTGGCAACATCCAGCATGATGATACGCACACGAGTTCCGAACTCGTACTCGGCGTCTCGGCGGCCATGACGAGGGTTTCCATCGCCGCCGTGCTCCTCGTTGTGCTGACCATCCCGTGCCTGCTGCTCCACGGCGCCGCGGCGGCGGACGCCAACCACCGGCCCACCAAGAAGCCCTTGTTCCCGGCCATCTTCAGCTTCGGCGACTCGTACGCCGACACCGGCAACTTCGTCAGGCTCGTCTCGACCATCCCGTTCGGCAACCCACCCTACGGCGAGACGTTCTTCGGCCGCCCCACCGGCCGCGCCAGCAACGGCCGCCTCATCCTCGACTTCGTCGGTAACGTCACCCTGTTCGCTTCCGCTGAAAAGCCGTTTCAACTTATCAGCATGTGCGCACTGAATCATTGTAATTCTAGCTATGGATCATGCATGTGCATGCAGCGGCTGCTGTGGGCTTGCCTTTTGTGCCGCCGTACCTGGGCAAGGGCCAGAACTTCAGCACCGGCGCAAACTTTGCTGTGATCGCAGCGACGGCGCTGGACCTGGCCTACTACCAGGAGCAGAACATCACCACGGTGCCTCCATTGAACACCTCGCTCAGCGTCCAGCTCGGGTGGTTCGAGCAGCTCAGGCCGTCGCTGTGCAACACCACTGCGGGTGGGTGCGACGGCTACGATGATGACAACGACAACGACGACGACGATGACTACCTGGGCAAGTCTCTCTTCTTCATGGGAGAGTTCGGCGGGAACGACTACACCTTCCTCCTGGCTGCCAACAAGACCGTGGCCGAAACCAAGACCTACGTTCCGGCCATTGTGGAGGCCATCGGCGCCGGCGTCGAGGTACTCCTGGTCCTGGCCGCCTGGACAACGTGTTCAGTCAGACACTAGCTAGCTCTTGCTTACTCGAGGTATCTCTTCGTTGGCCAATGCAAACACATGCGATCCAGAGGCTGATCCAGAACGGCGCCAGGCGCATCGTGGTGCCGGGCAACGTGCCGATGGGATGCTTGCCCATAATCCTGACGCTGTTCGCCAGCCCGGACCCGTCGGACTACGACGTCTACGGGTGCCTGCGCAAGATCAACGGCCTGGCGCGCTACCACAACGAGCAGCTCCGGGCGCAGGTGCAGGAGCTCCGGATCAGGCACCCGCACGCCGCCATCGCCTTCGCCGACTACTACCAGCCCGTCCTTGCGTTCCTCACGACGCCGGCTCTCTTCGGTGAGATAGATCACCATAGCATTCTAGGTTGGCTAAATGGAACTGAGTGAGAAATGCATGCTGCTGGTGCAGGATTCAACGGGAGCACGACGCTGGTGGTGTGCTGCGGCGCGGGCGCCGGCGGCGGCAGGTACAACTACAGCGCCGCGGCCGGGTGCGGCCTCCCCGGCGCGGCGGCGACCGCGTGCGCCGACCCGTCTGCGGCGGTGAACTGGGACGGCGTCCACCTCACGGAGGCGGCGTACGGGGACATCGCCGACGCGTGGCTATGGGGGCCGTCGGCGGAGCCGCCCATACTGAGCCTCATCGCTCTCGCGCGTTGAAATTGCAAGGAATAACGGGCCACGCATGCCTCGATCGATTGCCCACCGTTGCCGTCGGCTCTTACGTGGTGTGTGTGCATTGCGTACAGCCTAGTGCAAAGTTTCCTATTTTTCCACCAAAAAACAGTGCAAAATAATATCGGAAGCACGTACGTCCACTCTGCGGACCTTGGCCTTTTTCAACTTGTGCAGTGCTTGCTGAAAACAATAAAGCACGGCCTTTTCTTTTTCAGTTTTCACGGCTCTGACTTCATTAATTGGTATCTTAGCAGCCTGAGGCGAGCGGCAGATCATGTGATTGTTGATTTTTACTCATGATGAGAGCTTAGGGAATAATTGATTCGAAAAATACATTACAGGTCCCTCAATTTGGTTCAAGAGTTAATTCCTCAGAGTTATTAGAATAACTTCATTCCTGGTATCAGTTATTAGCTTGTGAAGAATAAGATGATGATGCATCAACCTATTCTATTTCACAAAAAAAAAAACTTTATTTAGTACAACTCTATTTCACTCGTGTGCCATTTATTTTGACTTAAGCTCCATAAACCACTATACCGGACTCACCTGCGGTCAGCTCACCGAATCTCGCCCTCCATTCAATTCTTTACTACTGTCTCTGTATCTCTCTCTTCATTTCGCACTAAACAATTTGGGCCGCTCGCTACTCTACTCACGACGACAGAGGCTGATCAAGGCCGGCGCCGCGAACCTGGTGGTGCCGGGGAAACTGACCATGGGGTGCTCGTCGGCGTACTACGGCGCCGCCGGCTGCCTCAAGACGTACAACGACTTCGCGCAGCACCACAACGCGGTGCTCCAGCAGAACCTGCGGGCGCTCCGGGCCAAGTACCCGTAGGCCAGGATCATGTACGCCAACAACTACGGCGCCGCCATGTCCTTCGAAAACCCCAAGCAGTTCGGTGAGTGCAATTGCTCAACCACCACCTCATATCGTGATCCAGGTTCTGATGAGCATTTCCAATTCGACATATGAATTGACAACCAATGGGTTCATCGCATAACTGATCGGCTACACTGAAAGTGACACGGAATGGTCATTACTCTGATCTAGACTAAAGATGGCTCCACCACGATCTGCCAACCAATTAGAATTCAGATTGCGTGGCCCTTTCAGAAAGAAAAGGGAGTTGGGGATCTAGCTAAACCCCAAGTTACCTATTTGGCCATCTCCTCTCCTGTGGTTAGTTGTGAATAATGCTATCCTCACCAAAGACAATATGATCAAAAGGGAATGAATTGGAGATCCCAATTGTTATTTCTGTCAAAGTTCTGAATCTGTAAATCATTTGTTGTTCCAATGTAGTGTTGCAAAGGCTTGGTGTGAGAAATGGTTGCCAGCCGGCAAGAAATTCCATACACTTGGGATTGCTGCAATCTGTTGGACAATCTGGAAAACTAGAAATCAAGTTTACTTTGAGAATAAAACTCTGCATGATCCTATTTCGATTTTGTGCTATGCTTGTGCCCTTATGAATTACTGGGCAGGTTTATATTTGGAAGAGGACAAGGAGAAGCTGGAAGCTGGAGTCAACACTATGCTGCAGATTGCTGTCAAGCTGTTACTCGAGAAGAAAAAGGCTGCAGAACCACGAGCGCTGGAGGAGGAATGAGGAGAAGGACGTCCAGCAATCTGACATGTGTTGTCTGGTTCTTTATATTTGGAAGAGGACAAGGAGAAGCTGGAAGCTGGAGTCAACACTATGCTGCAGATTGCTGTCAAGCTGCTACTCGAGAAGAAAAAGGCTGCAGAACCACGAGCGCTGGAGGAGGAATGAGGAGAAGGACGTCCAGCAATCTGACATGTGTTGTCTGGTTCTTTTGAACATGCTGTACTAAAAGTGGCTAAACAAATAGCCTGAAGTCTGTTTGAGTCAGCCATCAGGGTTGCCTCTTTTCTGGGTTCGTGTAGCATACCATGGCGGTGTGGTTCTAGCTGTTCTCATCGCTTTGATACTTTCTCCAGCTGGAAAGGCTGATGTTCCTGTTATTGGCGCTTAAGGCGATGGTACGGTAGTTTTCTGGTAGTTAGATATCTGGGCTATTGGTAGTCTTCTTTGTCCTGCCTGTATCTTTCTGGAAAACCCAAACTCTTGTATTTCCGTCTGCAATGAATATAAATGGAGCTTCGACCTCCGGTTCGAAAAAAAAATGGCCATCTCCTTTCGAGAAAAGGGTCCTGTCTTGCTTATTGCTTGCTTTTGCTACAACGAAAGGCATATGCGTCCTTTTGGTCAGTCATTCAGACTGCAGTGGCTAACACATGGACGTGAGACTGAAAAATTGGATCTTGAATCCTTGAGTTGCTTTTGCTGTATCCGGTAACCCTGCTTTCTGCTTACGAAAGGTCAGAGCACCTGCCGAGTTTGCAAAAGCAAAAAAGTATCTTTCCCCTGGAGTGCTTAAAACCCATTTCATTTAGACAAAAAAAAAGAAAAGAAATATCTTTCTGGAGTACTGAAACACATTTCTTTTAGACTATCGTATTCAAATCTTTGTTAGGGCACATCCAGAAATGTTGTTGTTGAGGATGCACAAGTCCCACCGGCATCCGGGCTGGTTCATCTTATTCTTATGAGCATTTATCTGGCACACACAAGTAAATTGATTTGAAATTCCCTTACCTAGATGCCACTGTCAGTCAATCAAATATGTCATTTTTTCCCTTGACAAGATAATCTTGTACTAGCTATATTAATGAGTTCGTTAGCAGCTGGGTGAACTATCGTGACCTGTTCTGTCCTACATATAGGGGAAAATGAAGAAGATATCTCACTGTTGATTTCGAGAGTAACTGCCGACTGTTTATCAAAGTATTGCTAGGCGCTGACCCTTAGCCTAGCACCTAGACTAGCCTAGGCGTTCTTCTAGGTAATCTTCGAGCACAGGAGAGGAGCAGGGGAGGGGAGCAGCGAGCAGGGGAGAGGACTGGGAAGGAGAGCGGTGGGCAGGAGAGGGGAGCAGCGAGCAGGGGAGAGTCCTGACCTTGGGGCTGCCTCTTAGGGAGGACCGGAGGAGAATGGCGGGGAGGAGCGCGGCCTACGGATCCACCTGCCCGGCACTAGCGGGTAGGAGCACGGCTGGCGGGAGCAGTATCCCGGCGGTGCACCCGCCTAGAGGGCCAACTACCCCCCTAGTCTAGGCGGCAGCCCATAGACTAGCGATTAGTCACGCCTATGCGGGGAGGAATCATCGACTTTCAAAACTATGTTGTTTATAGACTTGACCTCTAACTTCCGCTAACATTACAGTTCCAGAATTCAGTTATTTGGCTTAGTTATAGATAATTGACCACTGAGATAGAACTGGAGGGGGGGCTGTTCTGCAGAACTTTGAATTCTTTTCTCAACTCAAATGCTACGCCCTAAGAATTCAGATTCAGTATCCAAACAGGCCCTCATAGTAGCAACAAAAGTCTATTAGCGGAAACTTATGGGTTCAAAAATTCAGTTCTCCTCAGTCACACTTGATATGGTGTTCTGGTTGCAGGGTTTATGGAGGGCCCACTGCGGACGTGCTGCGGCAGCGGCGGGCCGTACAACTTCAACCCGAAGGCGACCCATCGGCGTACGCCAACTGGGACGGCGTGCACCTGACGGAGGCCTCCTACCACGCCATCGCCGACTGCATCGTCAACGGCCCCTACACCAGACCCAGGCTGCTCTTATCCGGACGATGAAGCTCCTCGTCCATCGGCATGGCGGTGCAGCTCATGTCATCTGTAGACTATAGTGGTGGCAAGAATGTGGCCGTGAGCTGCTAGCTGTGGTAATTAAACGACTGTTGTATTTTCTCGATCCTAAATTATAAGTCATTTAATTTTTTTACTCTAACTTTGACCATTTGTCTTATTCACAAAATCTGCGCAAATGTAGTAAAATTTGACCACTCGTCTTATTTAAAAAATTTGCGCAAATATAATAAAATTTAAGTCATTCTTGAAGAACTTTTATTAGTAAATATTTTTTAAAAAAATTAAATAAGATGAATGGTCAAACTTAGGAAAAAAAAGTTAAACATCTTATAAATTGGGATGGAGGGAGTACGTACTTACTACTAGTGTGATGGTGTGAGGAATGGAAGGGTAACTCGTAACTAAAAAATGGTAGAGTTTTGCATCCGCTTCTCGACCTGTGACTTTGTTGCGGACTGTGTCGTGAATCGCTAAGAAATTCTAGGTGCCGTTGAAGGATGAAGGAACACGTAGATAGAGAACCAAGCCGATTTCCGAGGTCTTTAGAGTAAAGCTAATAATACAGTCAGCTGCTGCTTGTATCATTGTATGGATCCTTACAACCTATCCATATGATGGTTAAATCTTACTATTAATATATGGTCTTACCTATCTCTCTCACAAACTATTTTGGTTCTTATATCTAAGCCGGCTGTAAGCTTACAACCTGTTTTCCTTTTCTCCCCACCATTCAACCGCCTGCAATAATAATTACTCTTAGAATGGTTCCCTTGAGATCATGCTATTGCCTTGTCGATGTTGGATTGTTAGTTGAATTACATGAACTCAGTGCATGTCTCTGTCTATCGATGAGATGAAGCTCGATCGGTCACAGCTGCTGAGACACCGCGCAATTGAACAACATTGAGGCTCCTGACTGTATGTGCGCGCGTGCGTGGAACTGGATGGACCGAACATTCATTATATTACCTTGTTCACATTGCACCTATTAGAAAATTTTGACACTGTAGCATTTCATTTGTATTTGGTAAATATTGTCTAATCATAGACTAACTAGGCTCAAAAGATTTATCTTATGGTTTTACAGCTAAACTGTGTAATTAGTTATTTTTTTACTTACATTTAATGCTCTATGCATGTGGGTAAAAATTAATGTGATGGAGAGAAAGTGAAAAAAATATGAAATTTGAAGGGAAAGAGAACAAGGGCTTAGTCATTCTTTGGTCGGGTTCAAATCAGTTCCAGTTTCACCATTGTGCATGTTTAACCATTCGCCTTATTTAAAATTTTTATTAATATTATAAAATAAATTATTATTATTAAAGTATCTCTAATAATAAAATAAATCATAATAAGATATATATATATATATATATGTATGATATTTATAAAAAAAAAAAGTTAAATAAAATAAATGGTCAAACACGATATCTGCAAGTCAAAAATGACGTTTTTTTGGACGAAGGAAGTACATTGATCCTTTTTTTTTTTCATGTACACGACTATATCTTGTATGGTCTCGTGCTTGAAATCCACACATGACACATGCATATTATATTAAGCATGTTTAGGGTCATGTACAAAGTAGCATGGAACAATCAGTTCTGGCCATTTCAACCATGAGGTAGCTAGTGCTGATGCATGTACGGATGGAGTGCAACTTGGTGTTTAAGTTTACCTTAAATCCTTGCTGCTCAAGGAGACAAGTAGAGGCCGGCACCCATACAATAGACACAGCTTGTGCTAGTATCATTGAAACAAAGTTATCTGTCATTACCCGACATTGGAAAGACTAGGTTGTTTTACAGTACCGAATGTTGAGGAGTGTTAGCAGCCAAGGGTGGACTATCATTTACTTTACTTTGGCGGCAGATAGAATTCTTGCTAGCTAACTCCACCCTCTAGCTGCTTCAAAGGCAAAAGCAGTTACCAGAACTCAGCATCTGATCATCACTCTAGCGCGTTGAAGTTGCAAGGAAATAACGGGCCACGCATGCATGCCTCGATCGATTGCCCACCGCTGCCGTCGGCTCTTACGTGGTGTGTGTGCATTGCGTACAGCCTAGTGCAAAGTTTCCTGTTTTTCCACCAAAAAACAGTGCAAAATAATATCGGAAGTACGTACGTCCACTCTGCGGACCGTGGCCTTTTTCAACTTTGTTCTTGCTGGTAATAAAGCGCGGCTTTCCTTTTTCAGCTTTCACGGCTCTGACTTCGCTGACTGGTATCTTAGAAGCCTGAGGCGAGTGGCAGCTCGCGTGATTGTTGATTTTTACTCATGAGAGCTCAGGGAATAATTAATTAGGCCTGCGGCTTAGGCAAACTGCTTAGGGTGTTTCATGAGTTCATTCCTCAAATTTGTTTTTGTGACTTCATTCTACTGATTATTTTTTTTCGAAAGGACGGCAAAAGCTTTGCCGCGATTTCTATTAGACGAATAAAGAAAAAAGAAGGCAAGTGCCCCGCCCAGTTTTTGAAGTGGAAACCGGGCGAAAACCACACATACAATTGTGGAGGGTACCCTACTCCATCTGCAAACCTAGGTACCAAAACAACTCAACTCGCGCCACAAAAACGCCCACTCAACTTCGATGCGAGCAACCACTTGACAGCACTGAACTCGGTCAGATTGGGCCATCGACACGAGCCACCACTCCACTAACCACTTCACCCCACTAAACTCGGTCGGATTGCTTCGTCGACACGAGCCACCTGACGAAAAAACAAACAAAGCAACTAAAAACAAAAACTACGCCTACTCCACCACCGACACCACCCTCGCACCACAACAGCAGAAACGACGAACCAAAAGGCCCCGCCACGAGACAAACCGACCAAGTCACAAATCCCCAACGACGCCTTCAAGAAGGTTACGACGTCCGAGCGCCGCCGTCGCCTGTCCAAGGAAGGACTGGGTTTTCACCCGAGGAGAGTGTTGCGGCCGCGATGCCCTCAACAGGGGGAACGACACCCACAGATGTCGCCATCGCCAGGCCTTCGCCCAAGGAAACCGCAACACGAACGTTGGTCAACAAGCCGGGACTCCACCAGAGGCCAATGTCGTCGCTGCCAACCACCAGCCGAAGCCTCACCGGCGGGATTGACGCGCCGGCCACTCAGGCAGCCGCAGAGCTGCGCAAAGCCCCGCCGACCAGACCACACACCCGAAGGCTGGCCTCCCGCCGCCATGCTGAATGGGTAGCGCCCCTGCCCGGGCGGAACCGGACCAAGGGCCGAGCCCCGGACCAGCACCCCGTTGACGCCAAGGCCTCCGTCATCACAATGACCGCCTCGCGACAGCAGTGAAGGACTTGGGGGAAGGGCGGCATAGACGAGGGCCGCCCCCCAACGCCGCACGAACCCCAGCCACCGCCGCAAATTGGCCACCGCCAAGAAGAAGGAGGGGGCGAGCAGAGAGGGGGGGAACCCCCGCCGCTGCCCCCTGCGCGCCCACACGGGCACGAGCCACCACCGCCCAACGGAGCCGCCGCCCAAGACCACCACGGCCTCGGAGGTGGCGTTGGGAGGGCCGGCGAGCAAGGAAAACCTTCCACCAGCCACCGGCGCGAAGATCGAGGGGAGAGCCCCCGGATTCCGCGACCGGCGGCCGGATCCGGGCCGTCCCCTCGCAGATCCGCCCCCTCCGCACCGCAGCAGCACCACCGGGCCGCTGCCGCACCACCACTGCACCACCGTGCCGCCCGCGCCACCCACCGCACCACCCCAGCGCCGCACCACCGCACCACCAGCGGGTCACGCACGCTGGGGGAGCAGATCCGGCCGGAGGGACGCGGATCCCTCGACGCCCGGCGCCCGGAAGCCTCAGCGAGCCCCTCCGGCCCCCGTGCGCCGAGAGCCCGCCGAAGCCGCAGCGTCGCCTTGCCGCCCGGCGCGCCCCACGCGCCACCTCGCACCGCGCCTGGCGCGGCGCCATCCCGCCGCCAATCACTCTCCCGTAGCATGTGGAGAATAAGATGATGATGATCAACCTATTCTTTTTTACAAACCAAATAAAAAAAAAGAGGAACGAATAGATGCCAAACCATCTCATTCCTCGAACAAAACACATCCTTAGTCTCACATAAAAAATTGATGGGGGCACAATATAAGTCGGCATAACTCTATAGTCCACACCAAAAGTTAAGTGTGTCTCATCTATATTTGGGTTGAGTTAGATTCAATACCTTAATTAATACGTTATAGGCTCCATAAATCTAGACCTAGGGGCATCGGCTCATAGGTGTCACTACATAAAACTTATTAACCCAGACGGGCATAATCTATTTCTGCAGTCAAGCATCATGTCACTAAGGGTTTGCGTTAATCCATGTTTTCGTAGGTGGACACAGTGCCCATATGCAAAAATAAACTTTTTCGTAGGCGCGCACAATGCCCATGTGCGAAAATGAATCATGGAAAAAAAACAATATAAAAACGTGGACAAGCCATGCATGCCCATTTACATGCGTATGACCCTAACTAGGTGGGACCCCACGTCTCTAGCCATGCCCATGAGCTCATCTGTGATATGTCCTGGTCTCATCAGCATGATAATCTTGTGGCTTGGCGCCACGTTTGTTCTATACGTTCAATCATAGTTCTACATCGACAAGAGAATGGACGTTAGTGGCGAAGAACAATCGTATTATAGTAAATGAATAAAATCAATGAGAAGATTACGGAAATACTAATTGCACCATACGTGTAATTTATATTTGCGTTAACCCAACTCATGTAATCCTTACAGCTCGACAAGAAAAAAGAAAAGGTCAACAGTCCACACATCTACTCGCTTGCTGTTCTGGCACAATTTGTTTATGTTTTAGATGTGAGCGTCCAACACGACGGACGCCTATAAATTAGCAACTCCTAGCGAGGTGTCACGTCATCAAAGTGCCACATTACCGCGCCATCCGCTTCGGCAACTCCTACACCGACACCGGCAACTTCGTCAGGCTGGCCGCGCCGGTGATCCCCGTCATTCCTTTCAACAACTCCCCCTACGGCGAGACCGTACCTTCTTCCGCCGCCCCACCGGCCGGGCGAGCAATGGCCGCCTCGTCTGTATGTGGGACTGAATTGATACTATTGTTTTGAGACTCTTTTCTCTTTTTTTGTATGATATAATAAAAAGAATGTTCTGAGACGAAAACATGAGCTAACTAGCCGTAGCCCGTAGCAGCAGTAACTAACTAATGAGCTAGTAATCTGTATGTGGGCCAGATTACATGGGACTATTCATTGTATGCCATTTATTAGTGATGCTTAGAAAATTGGCCACCGATGCCCAAATACACTGTAGCACAGAGTGAATGGGACTATGCCTGTGTTTTCACACACTCTTTGTTGTGATGCCATTTTCCTTCCATCACTTGCACACTACAGAGAATAGGGTGGCCTATAAATCAGTATCAAGCCCATTCCTCAGGGAGAATAACTCGCGGACGCAGCCCAATTACGCAACGAGAAAACGGGTAGTCTAGCTTGCGCGTTTATTAGAGGTCCCCGCGCGCTCTAGGAGCCGCGGCCGCAGGCTGCCGTCGCGTCGGGGTCCAGGCGCTGCTTGCTGGTAGGTACGGGAGGAGGAGAGGCTGCTAGGTTGCTCCCCGCGGCTCCTCGTCCGCCGGCGCCGTGCCTCCCTTCTCTTGCGCCGGTGATTGAGGCCCTTCCCCAAGTCTTGACTCCTTCAATGGCGGCCACAACAACATCATTGCATGCCCCGATTTGTTTAACATCAAGTCAACGAGCGGTGCAATATTCAAAATCTGAAGCTGTGGATCCCAAGACCCCGATCGACTAAATTTATTATTCTGAAGTCTGAACATCCAACGCGATAGCCGGCAACTCCTAGGACTTCAGATTGGCAGCGCCGAGTTTTCAACTGCCATTTGGTAATCTTTCCACTACCCAATTCTACAGCCATGAGGAGCTGCATCGCCGCCGCCGCCGTTCTGCTCCTCCTCGTCTCGTGCCAGCTGCACGGCGCGGACGCCGACGGCTACGACCAGCCCACGCGCTTCTTCACCTCCATATTCAGCTTCGGCAACTCCTACGCCGACACCGGCAACTTCGTCAGGCTGGCGGCGCCGGTCATCCCCGTCATTCCTTTCAACAACTCCCCCTACGGCGAGACCTTCTTCCGCCGCCCCACCGGCCGGGCGAGCAACGGCCGCATCATCCTCGACTTCATCGGTACGTCAGCCGCCGCCCGCTGCGCTGATGAAGACATGCATGTTCCCTATCTGTATGTATCTGACTCTGACATGGATCTTCGCTTCGCTTGCAAGCATACAGCTGAAGCTCTTGGTCTCCCGTTCGTGCCGCCATCCCTGGACACGGCGCAGAACTTCAGCCAGGGGGCCAACTTCGCCGTCGTGGGGGCGACGGCGCTGGACCTGTCCTACTTCCTGGAGCACAACATCACCTCCGTTGCCCCGTTCAACAGCTCCTTCAGCGTGCAGATCGGGTGGTTTGAGCGGCTCAAGCCCTCGCTTTGCAGCACCCCTAAACAATGCGAGGAGTACCTGGGCAGATCTCTCTTCGTCATGGGCGAGTTCGGAGGCAACGACTACGTCTTCCTCCTCGCCGCCAACAAGACCGTGAAGGAGACGAAAACGTACGTTCCTACAGTGGTCAAGGCCATCGCCGACGGTGTGGAGGTACTCACCTCGATCTTTCTGTGACCATAATTCAGTAAATTTTTCTGATAACAGACTCATCCCGGCTGTTTCTTGTTCGTTGACCAAACGTGCGCACGAGTTCAGAGCCTGATCAAGCTCGGCGCCAAGCGCATCGTCGTGCCGGGGAACCCGCCGATGGGCTGCCTGCCCATCTTCCTGACGCTGTACGCGAGCCCCAACAAGTCAGACTACGACAAGTACGGGTGCCTCGACAAGCTCAACGGCCTGGCGCGCTACCACAACGAGCTCCTCCGGCGAGAGGTACGGACGCTGAAGAAGAAGTACAAGCCGACGACCAAGATCGCCTTCGCCGACTACTTCCGGCCCGTCGTCAAGTTCCTTCAGAAACCGGCCAAATTCGGTGAGATCAAGCGCGTTGCTTCTCTATATACACACGCATTGCAAGATGATGTTGTTGTGAGTAATGTCACGCATGGACGCGGCGGCCGGCGGTGCAGGGTTCAACGGCGGGACGGCGCTGGTGGCGTGCTGCGGGGCGGGCGGCAAGTACAACTACAACGCGACGGCGACGTGCGGGCTCCCCGGCGCTACGGCCTGCGCGGACGTGTCCAGGGCGCTCAACTGGGACGGCATCCACCTCACCGACAAGGCGTACAGCAACATCGCCGCCGCATGGCTGCGCGGCCCTGACGCGGAACCGACCATTCTGAACCTCGCGCATTGACATGTTTTTCTTTTGTATGGGATGAATTTCGACAAAGAAGGTTCAAGGTTGGTCGTGTTTGTCATGCCATCACTGTGTGCACACCTTTGGTGCCGCGTGGAGCAGTTTGGGATTTTTTTTATTTTTTATTTTTTGAGTTTTTTTACTTCTTTTTGACCTCTATGTTTCTTTGTGGCCTCTCCGGTGTCCCATTCGGACTTTGGAGGGTGAAAAAGATTTGTGTTGGCCTTTTCAAGATTGGGAGTTGGGACTGAATAAATATTTTGGAAGTCGCTTGCTGAGAATGGCGAAGTTGTTAACTGAAAGTGAATTGCATTCTATAAGCCACGACCACGAAAGTCAAGTAGACAAACATTTTTTTTTATGAAACAGGAGGGATTTTCCCTACCGACTTTTTATTAAAACTTAAAAAAAATGACTTATTACAATGTCTCATGTAAGTAAGAAGAAAAACAAAGAAAATAAGATAAATTACACAAAGACTTCTAGCTATTGATTAATCTGAGGTTGATAAGTAGCCATCAATCTGAGGTTGATAAATTGCCATCACTCTAACAATAAACATGGCTTAAGCCAAACCAAGTCAGAAACAGAGTAGTATATAAGAGACGAGATACACAACAATTTAGTTTATTCTTCTATTCTAAATATATTTCTTATTTTATGGACTCGCCACTTTTTCCTATCCCCAACGGCTTCTGTTGCTGTGGGTGCCTGCTGTGGGTGTGATGGCAGACCTTGGGGGTGTGCTGGTGATGGCAGACCTTGCAACTTTTTCCACTCTCTCTCCATCACATCAATTTTTACCCGTATATATGGGGGTTTGTAAATGCTTTTGGCACAGTGCAGGGGGGAATTCGATGAACAAGCCCTTGGTGTTGGGTGTTGCAGCAAGTGCATTCTCGCATTCTCTTTTCTGGTTTCTCTTTCTCCTATCTAGACATTTGCTGATGTATTTTGGCAATAAAACAAGTTAAGGTGTATTAACGTACCCGTGGCAGTGTGGTAGTCAATTAGTGAGCCTATCAAGCCTATGTAATCCGCCACATTTAGGGCCAGTTCTTAAAACAAAGGCCTCTTTGCGGCTTAACTCAACGCCCTTCTCAGTCATTTGCGCTACTGTTTTTGGTCATGACTCGAACTGTTGTAGATGCTCACATGTGCTATATCTCGATCTTGGTTGTATCTTCTAAATTCTATAGTAGTGTTGGTCACTTGCAATAGAGAAAAACATAGGAACTTAACTTAGCACTAATTATCCTCCAAAGTAGCTATGGAGTTTATCTTTTTTTTTTCTCGAATACACAAAAGATTTGCGCATCTTTGTATTAAGAAGAAGTGTTTATGTGAACAAACAATGCACTCTAGCGAGCGCCAAGGAGGTTAACCTAACAAGATGTAGATGGACCATCCTAGCTAAAGATCTCTTGTTTCAATATTACATAGAAGAGACGACCAACATCGACGCGGCAACACGACCTAGGAGATGCCCTTATGCTCTTTCGCGGCCGCTTGGACGATCCCTCTCCAACGGCCGGGAAGAGCGCCTCCAGTGCCTCGGCATTGGACGCGGTCATGCTGCCGTCGAAGAGCTTATTGTAAGCCTCTAGCTCCGACGCGGACGGCGCTGATGGACCCTTGGTGTAGCCCATATGCTGCATGACCCGTACCTCACCTCTCTTGGAAGCAGGTACACGAGAAAGACGCTGAGCTGCCAATCGCCTGCTCCGCCATGGTAGCACTGGCTTGGGAGTAGGCTGCTTGGGGGTGTAACGTCCCGCCTCCTTGAGACCGGGCCCGCTTACATCTGTCAGCTTTAATAGGACCAATAATGCCCTCACACCAGTCTTTTCTGCGCACTTTGTCCTCACTCATGCGCACCTAGAAACGAATTCCCAGTCGGTTACCCATTCTAAAATTGCTCCAAGCCAAGCACGCTTAACCTTGGAGTTTTCTTTCAAGATGAGGTTTCGGAAAAGAAGTTGCAACTTATTGGTATGAATATCATACTAATCCTATTAATCCCTGGGCCGGGGTATTACAGGGGGGCTCGCGGATCAGCGGAGAGTCCCTCTTACGCGTCACATTGTTGATGAAGCAGTCGAGGCGGCGCTTGGCGGAGTCGTCGTCGACCACAATCTCCACTAGTGGTGGACCGGACCGAAGCCTGGCAGGTAGCTATGCTCCGCGAGTGCCTTCGGCGAGTCCGATGCCCACTGAATGGGCCACGAGGGTGGCGTCCTCAGCTCGCAGGAGGCTGCCTTCGATGGGGCCACATCCACCAGATGTGGGGCAGCCATCGGCGAGTCCTCCGGTTGGGGATCAGCCACCGCCGGTACGTCGTCCTGTCCACCACGCCGCAGCCAGGCGAGTCGCCCACCTCGTGCCCCATTGCCGCGGCAGCAGCTGGGGAAGCGGTCTGCGCCATCAGTGTTGGCGTGACCTGAGCGGCACGCAAGGCCAAGAGCTCCTCCATCATCTGGTCCACCGAGACCTCGCAATCGATGTTGGTGATGCCCGAGATCGCGAGCGAGGCTGTGAACTCCTCCATAATTGGGTCCACAACGACCTCGCGGGCGACAGTGGAGGCATCCCAGCCATGCGCAAGTAGAAAGAGCTCAGAAAAGTCCCAAACCTCGCTTTTGGACACGATCTGGACATCATGGGGCACCTGATCGGTGGCTGCCATGATGTTCGGCGTTGCAGCAACGCCGATGGGCTCGCGGCCAACTGCATCGGCGTTGAAGAAGTCGTGCCGTCTTTGATGCCTCTTGTGGCGCCGCGGGCGCCGATGCCGTCGCCCTCGATCGACAGGTTCAGCATCAGCAGTTGTAGCCATAGCGCCAGTCGCCCCCGCCAGGCTAACGTGAGCAGCTGGTTGGGCGGTCGTGGTACGCTCCAGAGTCATCATGGCAGGGCGTCGGTGCCTACAACTGGAGGAGGCACCCGCCGCTGCCACTTGCAGTCGTGTGCACGGTGTCTGAACCCCTTGCAGCGTAGGCAGCGTGTAGTTAACCAGCATGTCGCCACCCGGTACGAGGACGAAGCACTTCCCAAGAAGGTCAACTGGGAAGCAACCGGGGGTGGATGGTCCTCTGTAGTTGCAGGATGCACTGGGTGCGCCTTGTCGCATCCGTTTGGCATTCCCCGCAGCAGTACCTCACGCCATCCGTCAACATCTAGAGCGGAGTAACGCTTGTGGCCGCCGGAGCGTGGTCCGAGCCGCTGATGGGCTGGCACACGCTGTGCCGCGCGGCTAGCGCCGACGTCCGCCCCTACAAGTCTTCTGTTGTTGCACTACTCTTCTGTTAACCAATATTTAGCAATGTACAAACTTTTAGTTGACAAGTTTTTTGTTTGAAGTAGTTTAGTCTGAAATATTTTGTTTAAGTCCTCATATCTTGCTATTTAAATTTTTTAAAAAATAAACAATCTTGGAGACACGCCCTATACCAAAATTGCAGTGCTTGATAAAATCTAAACTTTTTATTTTTATTTATTTTTCAATTGAGATCATTAATAGTCACAATATTCAATATTGGATTATGGAATACTAAATACAAATGAATAACTCTATATTTACTTCCAAGTGTTTATTGAAGTGGTAGAGTTGTATCACGCTAGACTAGGAATAATGGGTTTGAATCCTCAGAAAATGCTCTATAAACAGAAAACAGCGTCGGCCTTTGAAAATGCTTCCTGACGTATTTGTCTTTGTAAATCAATTAACAGAGATGATAAATAACTCATTAACACATACCATTTGACTTGTCCATCTTTGAAAATGCTTTTTGTTATTGTTAGACAAGAGACTTAATGTTATTTGAGTATTCTACATTTTATACTATTGGTTTGTAGCAGATGTTGTAACCACGTAGCAGATAGTTTAGCTGCCAATAGGTCGGTTCATAGGCACTAATGATTCAATTGTGTTTATGCATAATGCACTAAACTTTGCAATTTAATTGGTATCTGGCCATAATAAACCTAGAGCCAGTGTCTAATGGAAGTTATTTTCTCTGTTTTTTTTTTTAAATAACGAGCTAGGACATTAGATGTTCTACTAAGAGCAAGTATAGCAGAGGTTAGTGTGGATTGGATACCGAGGTGGAGGAGGGAGAGGAGAAGAAAGAAGAGAAGCCGGTTGATAAAGAAAAGTGGATTCTGAGTGAACTAACTACTATATAGAGGAGATAGATAAGGGAGTTGTAAATCTTCGTACAGTCAGTTAAAAGGCTATATTAGCCTTGCTCTGACAACATGCGAACACAAGTCAAGGAAGGTGGAACTAAAAGTGGCCATAGTCTAATCCTCTCATTTAAGATAGTTTAGTTGCCGATGGGTAGGTTTATGTATCATGCACCAAACTTGACAATTTAGGGCTTGTTTGTTTCAGTAGGACTAAAGTTTAGTGACTAAAATTTAGTCCGTTTTAGTCCCTAAACTTCCAAACACCCCTTGCTTTTGGAAGTGCTAAACTTTAGTAGTTTTAGTCAGTAAAGAGAAACTAAAAGGGACTAAAGCCTAAGTTGTGAGAGCACATGCCCCTCTTAAATGCGCTTTTAGTCCCTAGAACTAAACACACTAGGACTAAACTTTAGGGACTAAACTTTAGTGACTAAATAAAACCACAGTCCCTTAATAATTGGTCTCTGGCAATAAACCCGGAGCCATAGTCTTTTAAGATAGTTTAGCTGCCAATGGGTAGGTTTATGCATCATGCACCAAACTTGGCAATTTAATTGGTCTCTGGCAATAAACCCGGAGCCATTGTCTCATGGGACATTGGATGCTCTGCTAACAGCGTGCGAACACTACAATGGAGGAATTAAAAAGTAGTACTAGCTATTGACCAGTTTCATTCCTTTCGGGGAAAAAACAACTTTGTCGTTTTTTTTTTTTTTTTTTACATCATTGCCCCAAGTTTGTTTATAACAGCTTAGTCATCGAGGTGTGCACTCTTTAAATGTGAAGTTGTAAACCCCAAGACCCCTGATTTGTTTAACATGGAGTCAACAAGCGTTGCACTATTCAAACCTGAAACTGTAGCCTGTAGGTCTACAAATTCGCAGCGCCGGGGTCTGAATCTGAATCTGAACTAGCAGAGTTACCACTCATTTGTCACATTGCCGGCCGTAATCTCTCAACAACCAAAATTCCACAGCCAGCCCATGATGAGGAGGTCCATCGCCGCCGCCGCCGCCGCCGCCGCCGCACCTGTGCTGCTGCTCGTGTCGTACTCGTGCCTGCTCCACGGCGCGGACGCCCGCGCTTTCAGGATCACAAACCGCGCATTCACCTCCGTATTCAGCTTCGGCGGTGACGACTTCGCCGACACCGGCGGCAACTCCGTCATCAGGCTGTCGTCCGCGCCGTTCATCAAGATGAGTAGCCTCCCCTACGGCGAGACCACTACCTTCTCCGGGACTCACCGGTACGTTACTACGCCACCGATGTCGAGCGTTGCTGGCGCGCTGAGCAGCAGCATGCAAACGATGACGTTCTTTCTTTGACATGGATCCATCCACGAACGCGCGTGTTCATGCATGCAGCGAACAATGCCTACGATCTCCCGTTCGTGCCGCCCTACCTGAACAAGGACAAGCAGTCGTCGCAGAACTACTTGAGCAAGGGCGCCAACTTCACCGCCGCGGGGGCGACGGCTCTGGACCTGGAAAGCTCCAGCTTTCTAGAGCACAACCGCAAACCCAAGCCCCTGAGCTCCTTCGGGATCCAGATCGGGTGGTTCAAGCAGCTCAAACCCTCGTTCTGCGCCAGCCCTGAACAATGCGAAGAACACCTGGGCAGAAGCAGATCTCTCTTCGTCGTGGGGTTCGGGTGGAACGACTACTTCTTCCGCCTCGCTGCCAACAAGACCATGGAGGAGACGAGAACGTACGCTCACACAGTGGTCAAGGCCATCGCCGACGGAGTGGAGGTACTATGCTACTGCTGATATATAGATCTTTCTCTTGCTTACATTAGTTTTTTGTGATCTGATAAACTAACGACTCATCCCCCGTTCCTTGGTTGACCAATCAATGCAAACTAACGTGCTTGTGCAGAAGCTGATCATGCTCGGCGCCAAGCGCGTCGTTGTGCTGGGGATCCTGCCGATAGGCTGCGCTCCGACGATCCTCAACTTGCACGCGAGCCCCAGCAAGTCTGACTACGACAAGTACGGGTGCCTCGTCAAGTTCAACGACCTGGCCAGGTACCACAACCAACTCCTCGCGGACGAGGTGATGGGGCTGCAGAAGGAGTACAGTTCGAGTGTGACCGTCAGCTTCGGTGGTGTTTGGACGCCAGGTCTAAAAATTACTCCAGGATTTTGGATACCAAATAGACGGGTTAACCGTGAATTTATCATGACTAATCCGAGCTGATTGGGTCAATTGGGGTAGTTCCAAGAGTTTGCTAAATTTCACTTGGCAAATCTTGTAATTTAGCAACTTGTCGAAAAATATACTAAGTTAAAATAAAGTCTCTCTCCAATAGTTTTCTATTTTTGAGTTGACAAAACTAAAAAAAAAAAAACAGGGCCCACCAGATTAGTTTGTTGACTGGTACGGCCTTGGGGAGGTCACGCTCGTTGGTCCTTCATCGCGTGAACGAAGCCGCCGCCTGGAGGTCGCGTATTGCTATTCGCTACTCCGCCACACCGCCGCTGGAGGTCGCGTTCACCCTGCCACACCGTCTCCTGGAGGTCGTGATCCTCCGGAAAAAACGCCTGGATCCTTCTCGTCTCCCTCTGCTGCCGGTGCCAGCCGTCCTATTTCAACAGAAGCAGTCCATCTCCTTCACCATCCGGCGACGACGGAAGCCGGCCTTGGCGAGCGTAGGATCAGGTCACGACGGCACGGGAACTCCAGACGACGATGGAGGCCGGGCTTGGCGAGCCTAGGATCAGATCGCGACAGCGCGGGAACTCCAGGAAACGACGGTGGTTGGGCTTGGCGAGCGCAGGGATCAGATCGCGATGGAGGCCGCCTGGGATACTCCTCGGCTCCTCGTGACCTGGGCGCTGGATCGGAACTCCATGCGACGACGGAGCCGGGCGGGAATATATCGCGATGGAGGCCGGCGGGATTGTCGTCGTCGCGCGCGGGAAAGAGCCGAGGAATTTTCCTGGCGCGCGCGGGAGCGGAACCGGCGGCCGCGCGAGGAGCCCGAGGAGCGATGCGCAGCAGGATACGCGCGCGTAAAGATGCGCGCTTGGAGGAGAGGAATAGCAACTTAAGAAAAAATAGCAAGTTTATTTGGTAAACTGTTGGAGACTAAATTTTATTGTTTTACCAAATTTTCAAAGATAGCAACCTCATTTGGTGAACTCTTGGAGATGCTCGCGAGCCCATTAGCTCTTCCAGTATCTTTTTTGGGGGAATATTAGCTCTCTTACAGTATTATTACTTGGCTCATGTTTAGCTCATTAGCACACACGATCAAAACGGCACCTTGACATTTTACTCACTTACGGACTACTCTCTTTGTCCTTTTTTTCCCTGTTGTTCGCGCTTTCCAAAAAGTCAAACAAACTTAAATTTGATTAGATATACAAAATAAAATAGGAAGTGTCTACATATCATTCAACTGTTTTCTTTTTGTCTTTCAGTCGATTTTTCTTAACCAGTAAAAAAAAAGACACGTGCACATGAGAGCCACTAAGGACAAACAACAAAAAAAACTAAATATTCGACTGAATTTCCAATCTGACAAATACAGTTCTTTTGCCAAACAAAAAGACAATAGCGTGAGAAAAAAAGAGCGAGAGGACATCTATAAAACGAAAATCTGGTAATAAATCATCATGGTGGGTCAAGATCTAAAACCCAATAAAGAGAACAATCTTGAAGGACAAGAATTAGAAAGACAAAAAACTGAAACGAACTACAGTTAGCAGCTCGTAAAATCAGAAGGCACAGATGCGGACAAAAGAGAAGAGAAAACCAACTCAAAGAAGAAAAATTGATGAAGATACAGACCAAGAGGACAATACACCTTAAAATTTGGTACTACTTACCCGGTTACCCCTAATTCATCACTGTCTGCTTCAATCTTTGGACTCACAATTTGCAGATTCATGAGTCAACAGATTTCGGGCTTCTCACGTACAAGGCAAACTTGTTATTTTAGGATCAAGTACAAACTCAGCCAGTCTGGTTTAGTGCATCATGTGTTCCGCCAACAATGTTTTGGCTACCAATCACTAACATCCAAGGGCAAGGAAATAATGAGTCACGATGCTAGCCATCAATTACATCATGTGTGCATTGAAAATGAGATAATACTTGTATATACAATCATAATCATCTATTTGATGATATACTAGGTAAAAGACTAGTAATCATTATCAGTTTCATAATGAAAACAGTAATCCATGTATGTCCTGTAGTGTCAGCAAACCTCCTCTGAAATGTCCTCAGTCAAGCTTCTGAGGGTGCAGCACATGTCCTGAACTAGCAGATGTCTTGGAATGTCTATGGTGTAGTTGGAGAGAAACTGTATCACAGTGAAAGGAGGCAAGCAGACACACCAAACCGTATCATTGTCCATGGTTGTAGAGGCCAACTCTGGTTCATGTTACTCTTCCTTGTTCTCAATAACAAGTTTATAGATATGCAGCACAGGACTAACCAAACCAAGCCACAGTTATACAAGATAGAGATTGAACTGCTACTACATGAATATACTGAAACTTAGTACCTGAATACTTGAATCACGATGGGGTTCAATTACCAAAACTGAAACTAGGGCAACATGGTCCTTCTTTAGCCATCTGATTTAGAAAATACATTAGAAACTCTGAAAAAGTGACTCCAATATGAAACATATAATAAACTAAAACATAATAATAAATACGGAGTATAACTATGTTCATGAGTACGCAATCTATACTGCAAAAGAAGAAAATACGAAACACAAATATAACCAAAACAAATATGCAAGCCAATCGTGACACCCAAGAAAGACTTGCAGCCATGGCATTGTCACACCAGGCAAAATTAAAAAAAAATGACAGAATCTGAAATACCATGTGCAAAATCAAAGCAAGCCGCAGAGATTGCCATTTGGGGGGGTGTATTGTAAGGCACTGTCTCCCTATATGGTGATTCAGTCATTTGGCCCAAATACAATTCATTAGCAGTGTGATTTTATGGCTATTCTACTTATATGGTGGCAGATATGTTAACAAACATAATGAAACTGAAACTGAAAGTAGTGAAGCAAAGAGTACCTTATGACTAAAACACCTCTATTAATTTCGTACTCAAACAGAAAGTACAAGACACAGGGACAAATGACAATTGACAAATGAAATAAACACTACTAAACTAGATTATCAAGATAATTAATAACTGAACCTGAAAAGTAAAGTCTACATAATCTGAAATCTAAACTCTAATTGAAGATAACAATACTGAATCTGAAACTAAAAACTAGGAAGTCTGGAACCCAAACTAACACTAAGGCGATACTGAAACACCTACAGATCAACTTTCAGAACCAACTCTCCTTGGGAACTAAAACACCTAGAGGGCACTTCCGTAACCATGGGAACCACACACAAAACAGAATATGCATTGGGATTAAAGTAGTGCAAAGAAACATCCTCCCCTTTCAACCAATAGAAAATAGCATCAGACATGGCGACGTCCACTACTCTAACCCCAGGTTGCCTTCCTTGAACCAGACACCTCACAAAGAAACATCACTGAAACATTCACCACATTTCACTCCACCAAAATAGAAAAAATGACAGCACAAAACCAAATGCCAGAGATACCCCAAATCATCGAAAGAACAAACCCTACCCTCAAACATAGAACGAAACCCTAAATCGACTGTACAAATATATCATACGCTAAACACAGATTCAATATATACATCGATGAACTAAAATATGAGGAGCATGAGAATGGAGGATACCTCGCCCACTCGATTGAGTTAGCAGCGACGCCCCCTAGAGGAACGGTGGAAGCTGACGTTGAATCAGCGGTGCGCTCTTCGTCTACGGAGAACATCGATGAAGACGCAAAAACAATTTAGAAATACTGCCCGGCAAAGAAAAGGCAACGGGAAAATTCAGACATGGGGACACCACGTGGCCTCAAGTGAGCAGCTTCAGAAATGCACTAAACAAAAAAAGCCCAAAACAAGAAGCAGACCCACCTGATTTTTTTTTGAGTTGATCAAGTACGTGTAGCCGCATCTAGTATCTGGGCTGAACGAAGAGCCAGCCTACAAGGAGAAGCCAGCCCACAGAGACAAACACCGCGCACTGAAAAAAAACGACTGACGAGGAATAAGAGAATCAGTCGACTGATGGTTTACTAACTTTTTATACAAAATTAGTTGAACTTCGATACGGTTCTAGAGTGAGACTTTTGGAATATGGTCGGAGGCAAGCTACAGACGGGTCGGCAAGTAAAAAAGGTACAACGATACGGCCGCGTGCGAGGTCTCCCTGCCGGGGTGACCGAGACACAGCGGGCTTGCTTGGATGCCGTCCAAAGTCTGCCCAACCAAAATGCTGGTACTCCCTGAGTTTAGGCGGTCGATTGGTTAGAAACCAAAAAGTTGGCCCGCCGATTCCGCGGCCGATCCTTCTAGCCAATTCGACGGCTAACGCGAGACGTCACGCGCCTGTATTTTGGCTGCCCTCAGCTGGTACTTTGGCTAACGCGAGACTTTCCCTATTGACTCACATAGCAGCCAGCCAGTGCTCTCCTCCTATCTCCTCCGTCGTCACCTTCCATGGCCGCCACCACTCATCTCCGCCGTCACTTTCCACGGCCGCCGCCACCATCACCTCGATTGAGCAGGCAGCCCCCAAGCTCCACTTGTTCCTGTCACAGATTATAGGAACAAATGCTTCCATCCCTACCTTGATAACAGATCTGGATCTATTGGGAAACAAGGAACATCTTCCCCATCTGGTTGTCTCTCATCTTCAATTAATCCGTCGATTCCTAGTACCATGTGTTTTCCTCATCCAATCCCCCATCCATTTTGTACGTATGACTTTCTATTGTTCATCCGTTTACAGATCTGCTTTTGCAAGGAAGTGCAGAGGAAACCAGAACCCAATCGCCCCAGGTAGCTCCATTGGTCCACTCCTGAAGCCGTACCGGAACTCAATCGCCCTAGCAAAGCTTCGTTGGTCCACTCCTTAAGGTAAAATATTTTAGAGTTTTGCTATTTTTCTGTCAACAGATTTTATTGATTTTTATCTGTCAAATTCTGGGACGTTGATTTTGCTCGAAGATGCATGCGTAAATGCTAACGGGTCCGCAAGAGCTAACGGGTCCGTAAGTGCTAATGGGTACACAATCGGAACAGTCAAACCCGTGAATCCGCACATCCTTTTTTTTCCTTTTCATCTCCGAGATTCCGACTGCTTTTCCGGATCCTTTCTGATTTGTTTCTCCCCACGCGGTGGTGCAGGCACAGCACCGCGCCGCTCTCCACCGCTGCGCCGCACCGCTGTCCACTCGAGATCCCTTGTGCCGCTGTGATGTGCTGTGCTCCTGCGCTGTGTTGTGGGTGCTGCAGCAGGGTGTTTGGAGCGTTGTGGGTGCTGTCCGGTTGCTCACGCTCGTGCGACACCACTACCCGCTCGCTTTTTGCAACGCGCGGGTGGGGCGGAAGCTTCGGCAGCGGCTGCGTTGTGTTGCGGCAGGCTGCGGGGTGGAGGCGTTGTCCAAGCTCTATGCTCGCCCCTGTGCTGCGGCGAGCTGTGGTCGGAACTTCGGCGCGTGTTCCGAGCTGTCAGCTGTGGGGTGAGGTGTTGTCTCTGCGCGTCGCTTCTCCTGTGCCGCTGCGAGGAGTGTTCAGAGCTGGATCCTCGAGGGCGCTGCTTCCTTCCCCCTGCCGACAGCGGCAGACGAGTTTCTTCGTGCGGTCGATTTGTGTACTATTTTGGTATTCGAACGGTTGTTCGTCGATTTTTTATTTTGTTTCAAGGTGCTATTGCTGTCTGTGCATGGTGATGGTCACGGTCATGGTAGATGCACAACAGATCCGGCTCGAGATGTCCTAGTTTACGGTGCTTTATGTGTGGGGGGGGAGAGGGGTGGCGAAGGTGCGGCGCCAACTCGTCGAGGCGGACACGGCGTTGACAGCTTGGAGACGTCAAGACGGGAAGCAAAGGCTGAGGAACTCATCCGGGATGAATTCCAATATGGTTGTGGTGTTGTTCGTGAGCTCCGGCTCCTTAGTCAGCCTCGACATCCTAGGGAGAAATTTGATTCTGATGTCAACAGTGTCAAATGTATATGCTGGCTTTTTATGTGATCTCTGCAGTCCAATGAAAGTTGTCTGCACTGTTGTTGACTTGTTCTCGCATAGCAGCTGTGAGATGCTGCTCCTTGCTTGTCGTTTGCTTTCTTTGAATTTAATCATGCAATTACGATTTGTACATTGTTGGCTTAGTTCCAATTGTTTGACAGAAGCTAGTAGATTCTTTGTTAATAGATTTGTAGTTTGTACAATTTTTCCTTTGTGCTCGCAATGTGAAAATTGATAGTTCCAGTTGTCTGACGGAAGCTAGTAGATTCTTGTTAATGGATTTGTAGTCTGTACCATTTTTCCTTGTTCTCCCAATGTGAATATTGATATGGCTGAATGGGCACCCTGTTTGTCGCAATGCTTGCTAATTTGTATGCAATAGTGCATGTCAACATTACTTACTCTGTTTAGATACTTTCTTGAGTGACTAAAACCTTTAGATTTTGCTGTTGAAAATATGATTAGTCAGTCTGAAAATTTTGCCTTTTGCTTGTTCTAAATTTTTCACATTATTTTTTCACACTGCTTCACATCATTTCAATGATGAGTACAACTACTTGCTTGTATCATACTGTATTAGGGTTATTAATCTGTGATATCTGAAGATAATTACACTGCTCAATCTTAGACTCTTTTGCTGTTGAATTTCAGCTGGATGTGAGTGTCTAACTCTAGGATATCATTGCCATCTCCTGTGTGCGAATATTGATTATGCCATGCCTACCCCTTCATATTTATTCCAAATCCCAATTGCCATTATGCTTTTTCCCCAATTCCATGTGTGGTACTAGGTAGCATCACACTTTGCTACTGGAAAGCTTTTGTTACTATTTGAGCTTTTTTGCGCATACTGTATACATATGGTCACTACCACTGTCACTTTTTAACAGAAAAGACCCTAGACGCTGTAAGGGGCTAAGGGGTAGTCTGACACAGAAAATCTTCTTGCTAATTTTTAAAATGCAGCTGCATGTTTTTTGTTTTTTTTTTGGTCTGTATGACCAAAGGATCATATCTGTTCCATTTTTTTATGGATTGATGGTGTTAGTTTGATCTGTTGTTGGGAGCTTTTGTGTCCTTCCTACATGTGAATGAGTTAGACCTTAGTTGTTGCTTGAGGCATTTGGACGTCATTTAGCATATGCAGAGTAAATGCATTGTTTTAATATTATATTTTGAGTTACGTATATGGTCAGAAAAGTAGGTTACCATGTGCCTTTTGTGTTGTTAGATTTAATTTGCTTTTGTTTTCTTAATCTGGATCAGTTCTCAGAGTAGACAAAATAATGCTTAGGAGTCTGATAGTGGCGTCCTGCAACCCTGCTTAGGAGTCTGATATTTGACATAGCTAGGGACCCTGCTGGTTTTAACATTTGTAGACACTATCAGTTATGGATTCCTCTAGTGCGGACCCAATCGGACTTTATGAAGCTAAGGCCCCGACATCCATTGTGGGGATCATCTTTTTATAGGGAGACATGGGCTAGTGGTTTTGGAATTTGGATAGAGATTTCTAATCAGTAGGGCGAGGAGCTCTCTGCATGTTCTGGTCCTACCTTTGCTTCTATGCTATTTTTCCCTTCTCAGCTGCTGTCCTTACTCTGGATAAATAGGAACACATTGATTCTGTTCGTTCCTGCCCTTCGCTTCAAGCCATAGTGCTTCTGAATTATTTCTATACCCCTTTGATGATGCAGCCTCTAACTCTCGTGGGTAAACTTCTACGTGATTAGTCAGAACTTCTCTATCTCAAATCGTGGACCTATCTATCTGTGTGCAGGTGTTTGTGTTCTCTCTATGTTTGTCTCTCTATTTCTCTATGTGTGCGAGGTGTGTGTGTGTGTGTGTGTGTGTGTGTGTGTGTGTGTGTGTGTGTGTGTGTGTGTTTTCTGTTTGTGTTTGAGCTCTTTTTGAGCTTTTTTTTTTGGCAGTTGACGCTTCTTGCTGATGCAGATGATTAAGCTATTTTTAATTTTTTGAATTTTTGAGTTGTTGTGTGATGTTTTTATATTACAAGTTGTAGTTGTTTTTTGTAGTTGTTATTTTCAGTGTTTTTTGCTCTCTCTCTCTCTCTCTCTCTCTCTCTGTGGGTGTGTGTGTTGGTGTTGTTTAGGTACCCTAAGTGTGTCTCTGTCTCTTTTCTCTCTGTGTGTGTTTGTCCTTGTGTCTCTCATTTTATTCCTAGCTTTTATTCTCTATGTGTTTGTCTCTCTCTCTCTCTCTCTCTCTCTCCCTCCCTATCTGTGTGTATGTGTTTTGTGTGTGGTGGGGGAGGGGGGATCCTGTGTGTTGTGATTGTGTGTTTTTGTGGGCCTTTTTCTTTTTCTATTTTTTTTTTTTTTTTAGTTTAAGTTGTTTGTACATTTGTATGTTAGTTTTGGGTCTTTGTGTGAGTGTTACTGTCTGTTTGTGTTTTTTGTGGGTGCTAGCTTTTGTTTGTATGTGTATGTGTGTGGGTGTCTTAGCACTCTTCCGTAAGGTCTTCAACTGAAATATCTTATTTTTCTATTTGCTGCTGCCATAAAATTACAAATAGTATCTCTCATTCTCATATAGTTCTTACCACAGGCACTTAAAGAAGTCTTTTGATGTCTTCTGTAACAAAGGTGTCTCCAGCAGTTCACTGGCTACCTTCTATGACAATATTCTGAAGAAAGGTTGCAGTGAAAAATTCAGTGGTGAAGCCATTGAAGATGCCTTTTTGAGAAGGTACACCCATTTTTTTCATTTGCTGTTTTGATAAATTGTGCCAGAGCTTTGCATTTTGATTGTGACTAATTTTCTAGGTGAATTGGTGCCATGCAGGATGCACTGATGGAGCTTCCATTATCATTCAGTACGTACAAACTCCTTTCTAGAATCAAAACTTCTTTCGTAGAACCGAACTTTAGTTAGTGAAAGTGAAACAACATGATCGCTTGAGTAATAACCGTGAGCTGGATCTTTTGTTCTACAGAGGATCTACTGTTTGCGTAGGTGTACAGGTTTGTCGGTGACATGTTCAACCCCAACATGCTGATCCTGGTTGAAACCCAACCCATCTGCAGAAATTGAAGGAACTTGACGATATCACCATTCAGTGAGTAGCTAAGTAGTAATCCCTTTCTTGCATCCTGCAACTCCCTCTCATGTTGAGATAAACCAAAACCATCTCATGCAGATCTTGCTGGTGCTGAGAAACCTTGAGAACAACCTGTCAGGCCTCAGCTTAAGCCTGTGGTATGATTTTAAGACTGTTTTTTGACGGCTCTATGTTATAGTTGATAGCTCTGTGTTCTCTGAAATGTTCTCTGAAATTGAAGTGCTCTTTTTTAGCTCTGCATTCTCTGAATCTGATGCTGCCCTTTTAGCTTCGCGTCCTAATTTTTTCAACTCTTTTTGCTCTGCTTTCAACAGAGAAGATTGTTATCGACGTATTTTTCCTGTCAAAGGGCCTGTCTGGTCAATTTGTAAAGCACAGCGCCTGGAGATAGCCTGAGAAGTGGGGGACCCTGCAACTAGCACAACAGATATGGACGTTTGGCTGGCTGCAGCAGCAGCAGCGCAAGTGAACGAGTTACAAGTCAGATCATCTTTTAGATGTGCTAATACTAACGGGTTTTGGATCTTGTCAATTTTTGTACCCATATTGTGCAAATCTGACATATTTTTATATTTTAAATCTGTCAGTTTTTCTTGCTCACGTGCAAGCTATTTTGTCAAAAATTTGACAGATTTAGAGTTGAGAAATCTGTCAATAGTTATATAGACAGTCCCAATATTTTAATCGAGCTCCTTTGGTCTCTCTCTGAGTCTCTCATATGTACAGTAGGCTACTAAGATTGTAGTTGTTGTTCCTCATATTCCCAACTGCATAAGCCCATTGCATATTCCTGTGTTAAAATTTTAGCCTCATTTATGATGGTTAAACACTCCTCGCCCATTAAAAAAGTCCAGCTATAACTAACAATTATTTGATGCTCCACGACAGTGTCCATTTGGTTCAAATCATTTTAGTTTAGTAGCTGGATGTGTTAGTTTGAGTTAAACCTGCCTGTTCACCAAACTAATTTAATTTATTGGCTACTATACATGCTAGGTAGTACAGCTTCTTTTGCCATTTATGCTTGTACATATCAAAAGTTATTTTATTGGCTGCTGATATATGCGTCGCTTTTTACTTTTTTTTTTTTTGCTTGTGCACATTGCCTACACGCATGCACCTTGATTGGTAATATCCAGCATAACTTCCTTGTTGCTGTATGTCGAGGCAAAAGGCCCTAGGCTTTCTTGTTCTACTGTTGGCCTTGTGGTGGAGGAACAAAAATCACAAGAGGATTACAGCCAAACGCATAAAGTATGCTCCACTTGCACGGAGGGATATATGGCGTAGTAGTGAGCTAATTAGGTTGATTGACACCTCGGACAGAATATGTATGCGTGAGCTCAGGATGTCCCGGCCTGTATTCTACAAGCTTTGTGCTCGGCTTAGGGACAAGGGCCTATTACTTGACACACTTCATGTTTCAGTAGAGGAGCAGCTGGCAATGTTTTGAAGATTGTTGGGCATACCACACACAATCCTCTGTAGCCATTGCGATGTGGAGGTTGTTGACACTTCTAACGTTGTTACTAGAAATAGAGATAAATCCTATCCCCGGCAACGGCGCCAAAAATGCTTGTTGGTATTTCTTATGCACAATTAAATTATAAAGGATTCCGCAAGCGCACAGAAAACCATTGTAGCATTTTACCGGGAGTATTCCAGGTATCGTTATTTATATTTTACCACTGGGAAACATTGGTTAAAGACATTGATAGTTCACCATCATGTATCTACTAACTTAATACACCAACTAGACTAAAGTAGGGGGTAAATGATAGATGATATGAATTATGTATATATGACACAACACAGGAGAGAATTCTATGATAAAAGATAGATAGCTAAAGTGAAAGGACAACGGAGAGTTTAAGGTTCCCGAATACTTCTCTATTACTTTGGTTCTATATAACTAAGTCATGGTAAATAAAGCAATCACACAATCGCACTTTGGAGCAGCAGTACCTATCCAACTCTCGAATAAGACTGGGAAGAAGGTAGCTGGGTAAGGCTGCCAAAAGCTCTACGAAACACCAACTCCGACGTGGTGGAATACGAAGACCAAAAGAGCTGTCACCTCTAGAGGTTACCACAACTAACCGTAAGAGATGGGCGCAATCTCAGGTAAACCCTAGCCTAGACACCACGTCTACACTAAAGAATACTACTCTAATCACACGTGATAACTAGAGCACCTAATACAGGCGAAGATCCTATGCTAAAGTATAACAACTATACTAACCAATCAAATGTAATGCATAAAAGTAAATAGAGAAGACAAAATATATTAAAGCATAAGTCTTACAAGAATAAATACAAAGATATACCAGAACTCTGAAGACTTCTCCGAAGACTCCTCCGAAACCCGGGCGTAGCGCCGCTCTCCCTAACTCTCAACTAGAACTACATTAGAAAGTCTAGCCCTAATTCTCTAGAGATGAGAGGTCATCCATTCGAGGGACGCCTCTACATCTCCATAATAATGTGGTGCCCTCAGGAAGGGGGTCTACCTCTTTATTTATAGTCTAGAAAAGCCTCCACCTCTTCTAGACAGGCGATGTGGGACTAATTCGACTTCGGCAATAGTGGAGATGCAAACCCTAAGGCGGTAGCAGGCCGTCCATCGAAGCTGGCCAAATGGGCTCGGAGGGCGCCGGCCGGCCCCAGGTCGGGGGGCCCCACCCTGTAGCAGGTGGGCCCCACCTTCGCACGTCATCTTTCTCGGTGCCTTCTAGAGTCTTCTAGTGTTAGTTTCGGTGTAGAATTGATATCTTTTGACTCCCGACTCCGAATATAGCAAATGATGTGTCCGTTTCGATCGTCTCGACGAGCCCGTCGCAATGGTGTAGTCTAATTCATCATTTAAGATACTTTTATTCTGTGTAAAATTAGATATACCTGCAAAACGATCGAGAACAACACAACTCGTGGAACTCGTTAGAATCAAACCCTACAACTATGCTTTATGGTTGATATCATGTTATAATGAGCATTAATTGATGGTATAAAATAGGCGTTAAGGACCATCAACAAGTTCCCCAAGCTTACACTTTGCTAGTCCCTTAGCAAAGCCTAACTACTAAATTTGGATTAAGAGTTGCTACAATACTTTCACTTCTCAAAAGTACACATGCTTTTAAACTGAAATTCTCCCTTGAATTAGACAAAACTGTTCTAACTTTCAAACTTACCCATGTTACCATTAACTATGGAGCTTTTCAACTTTCACGTGAGTCTTGAGTAATTGATAGATAGAACAATCGAGTCAAGCACTATGTCTCAAATTCTTCACTCAACCAATATTCTGGAGTTTTTACAAGTTTTTGAAATAAAACTCAGAGCTTAATTGTATGACACCCTCAAGTCTCTTAATATGTGGTATTTATGGATCTCACTTGAGGCATTTATGTTATCATGCCCTGCTACGACAAATGATTATAGTGGAGCTCATAGGAGTGGCATTAAACAAGGATGAGCATACTTGCAATTCATATATTGTAAAGTCAAACAATGGATCTCAAAGAGAGTCAAGTCATACAATCAAACCAAGATGTGCATGTGTATGGAGTATGGTGGATAGGTGTATATTTGGTATTTAGTGGCTAATCCTAATTCTACTTTTGCTCCTTAAAATAAATCTCTCTCTTGAACTTAGAACTTTTCATAGGAAAACATAGGCTATCTTTATTCTTCTTTTTTTCTCTTTTTTTTCTTTCTTCTTCTCTTTTAGGGAGGCGAGCATTTTAACTCCCTCTTATTTTTTCTAATAACTTTTCTTTTTTTTCATAGCCACATGCATCCTTTGAATACAGTAAATGATTGGAGAGATAACAATAAGAACATAGAGCATTAAACAGGGGTTATCCTATAGGGTATATTTTTGGGTGTTTACTCTCAGTGTAGGAGAAAAAAAATTTTAAGGTGGATCTGGATGAAAGTGGAAATGGTTGCGCTTACTACTAGGGTAGAAGTAATGCATATGTAGGTGGAGTGTGTAAGTGATCTTGATTTTAAAAGCATGACAAGACTCTCGTAAGGTATACAACAAAGGTTGACTGAACTCAATGCAAAGCAAGCAGTATAAATGAACAGAGGTTTTCCTATTCTAAATGTATATAATATATGGCTTTGGTAGGAATTCAAACTTTATCATACAAGAGCTCATCATGTAAGATTTTTAGTTTTTAAAAGATAAATCTCCAGAACTTAGTATTGCTAGGAATAAGATAAATAGCAGCTTAGACTTTCTCATATCATATCCCTCCATCACCTAGACTTAGCTTAAGCATATGCCTCCACAAGTTTTAAGTTCAAAGTAAATTCTTATATTAAAACAGTCATATCTAAAAACTCAGGAGAATTTAAGGTTGAAAAGTAGGCACGTGAAAGGAATTATGACAGAGCAACTATTCATCATCTCCAAGATAAAATTTTATTATTCTTCAGTTTTTATTTGACTCTTAATAAACTAGATAAAATTATAAACACACTCTATGATCACCCTTAATAAATAATTAAACTATCTTCATTTGGTTTTAATGATCATTCTTCTTTTTTATTTATTTTTACACTAATGGACTCATAAAAGACTCTCTACAGACGTGGACCTTCATGTGTCCACATATTTTTGGTATTTTATGACTATAAGATAGACTCGATAATCGTATAGGTATACTTACCTGATAACTAGAGGATGCTCTCCCCTAAGCTGGATGTTGTCGTAGTTGAGCATTAAAGCTGAGTGGTCCTCATAGAAGAGCTCATACTTATAAGAGCAAGTGTTGCTAGGAATACTTCAATCTCATCACCCAAGAAGTTACTTCCTTCACAATGCAGGTCACTGTGTGTCGGAGAGATGTGCTTTGAGTGATGAAGATAAAGATTCCCCTGGGTGAGCTAGCTCTTGAGTCATCCTGCAGAAAGCTCTCACAAAACACCAAAACTCGTGGAACGGTATTAGGATAAAACGTTAGTGATTAGCCATTTTTAGAGGATTGGATGTTGTGGAGGTTTTAAAGTATGTTTATGATAACAGTATTGCAGCAGGATGCTCAATTAATATTTTTAGATTTTATAGGTTTATATGCAGAAAGTACAAATACATGATATGTCATGTATTTTTATTTTGTAGGCCACCACAGTGAGAATTCCTATAACTTTTACGCTATAAGGGTTTCATATGGGGCTTAAAGTTTTTTTTTTAAGAAGATACATGAATGCAACCTAATGCATATCTATTTATTTTTATTATTTCCTATGTAATACTAATGTAGAAGAGTAAATGTGGTTAAGAGAAAATAAAACATGCAATGTTCAAAGTAAATATGAATAACTACCGATGTTACCTCACGGCGAGGGTTCGATGTTTTGAGTCCTTCGAACTGGACTCCTCCTTGCAGTAGTTCATTGTTCGAGTACTTCGGTTTGCTTCTAAGGATGAGGTTTGAGGTGGTGTCTCCACTAGTGGCATTTCCAATGGTGGTGCCACCTTCTTCCTTTCTTTTTGTTAGCATCTCAAAGCCAATCTTACGTGCATCCTTGTTACTAGTTTAGAACTCCCACTTGTAGAATTTAGGGAATCTTCCCACACTTTGCTTGATGCGTGTTCTACTCATAAAGACAAGGTAGAGATCAAGTGCATGGGCTCTATTGGTGGAAAAACACCAATAGAACCAAAAATTTATTCATTCTCTAACCTTAGGCACAATAGGATTGATGTCTATTCACATTGTGCATTTATATCTTGGGTGAGAATATCAAAAGTATAAATATGGCATTTAAGCTTATGAGATAAAGAAGTGGAGTTACTTAACCTATGGAAGGATTGTTCATCTTTATAAATTATCAAGATTAACAAGATGACTATCATCTTCCAAAATAAGATATATCATATTTGAGCTCATTTGGTTAAGATTGAGATCAAGAGAATAGTGCTATGGTGTGTACTTCAAGATCAAGAGAAAATAATGACCACTTACCTTTAAAGATATTACCTTTATTACTGGAGCGTGATGGCACCATGTGGTAAAGGGTAGTTGAACTTCAATGGTCTTTTCCTTCCTTGCATCTTGAGTTATTCCTTAGCATTTTGTCTCATATGTTGTACTCCTTTCTCACCCTTCCAGACTTCTACTTCTCTCATTATTTCTTCTCTGCAAGGGATTAGTAGACAACACATACCCGAAGGAACATACTATCTAATTAAAGTATAGATAGTGTTTGCTAAGTGGTTAAAGATTAATCTGTAGCTCATGTTTTAAATGATTCACCATTACTTTAAATTTTCCAACAAGGTTAAGGCGAAGATATAATTTTGAAGAATACCTCTAACCTTGATTTGATTCTATGAAATCTCCTAATGTGATTTAAACATTTTTATAGAGGAGAGGATAGTCTATAGATACAGCCAAATTCCTATACAAATATACTTTGATGTTATAATGTTTAAGTAATATTCTAAAGCATACTCATAATAGACTAAGGAAGTTCAAAAGACTAAAGATATTTATTCGAATAGAACCAAGAATATGTAGGTGAACCAAATTATTTTAAGTTTTAGCAAATTAAGCATGACATAAGGTATGGATTAACAACATGGTATAAGATATTGAATATAGTTTAAAGTTACATGAGGCTTGGATAAACATACCTTATGTCTTGCAAGGTGATTGGTCCAATATCATGGTAAAGTGTAGAAGGCATTGAAGTGTTTTTTCATCCATTTCTTTCCATCTTAATCCTTTCTATACACTTGTTCTTCTTTCTTTTCATTTCGAACCATGATCGGATATTTATTCTTTTTTTTGTATAAGTGTTAGTGGACACATACCCAAAAGATTGCAACAAGTTTAGAATATGGGTTATGATCCATATAATTTATGCAAATTTCATCTATGCTAATGAAAGGATGTGCTTTTAGAATTACTTTGGCATAAATTTCTTCTAACAATTTTTATTGATAGCTACACTTTTATATGGTTCAAGGCAAAGGTAACTTGCAACAAAGGGCTAAATATATAAACTTTGATACTTATAGTTCTTCCATGGAGAATGAGCTGTGTCTTCCTTTTGTGTAAAGTTATTGGACATCGTCACATGCCTTGATTCATCTCTAATGTGAGTTCATCTCTTGACTTACCCGAATTGAATTTAGGAATTTCCCTGCAGGGGTTAGTCTAACAAAATATCCAATATCCACTAGAGCATACTTTTGGTTCAAAAATCAACCTAGACACCACGTCTAATTTGATTTAGGAAAACATTTTAACCTAAGCACCACACTTAATTTAAAAGCTTTTTAGAAGTAAACTCAATACACCTTATGATTCAAAAAACCAAACTAGACGCCATGTCTAATATAATTTAAGAAGGCGGTTTAAACCAAGCACCATGCTTAATTTAAAAGGTGTATGAAAATACTTTTAAAACCTAAGCATACAATAGCAAACAAAGATAGCATGAAAGCACTTAGAGGTTTACTCAAATAGAGATAAAAGCATGATCATGTATGGTGAGAATATATATATTATTATTATTATTTTTAGATAGAGATAAAAGTGATACGCATATGTGCAAGGAACTGAACATGTTATGGATTTGATATGAGATGGGGTTGATGCATGGATTATTCAAAGTAAACATGGAGTGGAATGCAACAGGATAACTACTCATCAAATTTAAAGCCTATGAGCAAGACTTTCTCACCTTTTTTGATCATAACTACCATGACTCACGATTGGTATTTGTGAGTAGCGCAACATCTTTATTCATCACATATGATAAACTTAGAATTCATGTGATGATGACTTTTCTTTAGAATTCATGTGATGATGACTTTTCTTTTCAAATCTACACATGGTTAGAATAATATATATAAATGTTTATACATACCGTGAGATGGCAGGGGCTTCATTGTTGATGGATCATGAATGTTCGTGCACCCCGAAGTTCTTCAATATCTCTCATGTCTTGTTCTTGTGGAATTTCGCTAGAAGGTTGGAACGGTTGATATCCCGCTTATTCCACAACTCAACAAAACAAGGGGTAATCCTACTAAAGCTAGTAGTAGACTAGATTAGTAGATATCAAGATCAATATCAAAATCTCTACGCCTAATTGTTTCCCAAGAACGGCGCCAAAAAAAATGTTTGTTGACACTTCTAACGTTGTTCCTAGAAATAGAGATAAATCCTATCCCCGGCAACGGCGCCAAAAATGCTTGTTGGTATTTCTTATGCACAATTAAATTATAAAGGATTCCGCAAGCGCACAGAAAACCATTGTAGCATTTTACAGGGAGTATTCCAGGTATCGTTATTTATATTTTACCACTGGGAAACATTGGTTAAAGACATTGATAGTTCACCATCATGTATCTACTAACTTAATACACCAACTAGACTAAAGTAGGGGGTAAATGATAGATGATATGAATTATGTATATATGACACACAATGTGAGAATTCTATGATAAAAGATAGATAGCTAAAGTGAAAGGACAACGGGAGAGTTTAAGGTTCCCTGAATACTTCTCTATTACTTTGGTTCTATATAACTAAGTCATGGTAAATAAAGCAATCACACAATCGCACTTTGGAGCAGCAGTACCTATCCAACTCTCGAATAAGGAGGGGAAGAAGGTAGCTGGGTAAGGTCGCCAAAAGCTCTACGAAACACCAACTCCGACGTGGTGGAATACGAAGACCAAAAAGAGTCTGTCACCTCTAGAGGTTACCACAACTAACCGTAAGAGATGGGCGCAATCTCAGGTAAACCCCAGCCTAGACACCACGTCTACACTAAAGAATACTACTCTAATCACACGTGATAACTAGAGCACCTAATACAAAAGCGAAGATCCTATGCTAAAGTATAACAACTATACTAACCAATCAAATGTAATGCATAAAAGTAAATAGAGAAGACAAAATATATTAAAGCATAAGTCTTACAAGAATAAATACAAAGATATACCAGAACTCTAAAGACTTCTCCGAAGACTCCTCCGAAACCCGGGCGTGGCGCCGCCTCCCTAACTCTCAACTAGAACTACATTGGAAAGTCTAGCCCTAATTCTCTAGAGATGAGAGGTCATCCATTCGAGGGACGCCTCTACATCTCCATAATAATGTGGTGCCCTCAGGGAGGGGGGTCTACCTCTTTATTTATAGTCTAGAAAAGCCTCCACCTCTTCTAGACAAGGCGATGTGGGACTAATTCGACTTCGGCAATAGTGGAGATGCAAACCCTAAGGCGGTAGCAGGCCGTCCATCGAAGCGGGCCACAAATGGGCTCCGGAGGGCGCCGGCCGGCCCCAGGGTGGGGGCCCCACCCTGTAGCAGGTGGGCCCCACCTTCGGTACGTCATCTTCTGGTGCCTTCTAGAGTCTTCTAGTGTTAGTTTCGGTGTAGAATTGATATCTTTTGACTCCCGACTCCGAATATAGCAAATGATGTGTCCGTTTCGATCGTCTCGACGAGCCCGTCGCAATGGTGTAGTCTAATTCATCATTTAAGATACTTTTATTCTGTGTAAAATTAGATATACCTGCAAAACGATCGAGAACAACACAACTCGTGGAACTCATTAGAATCAAACCCTACAACTATGCTTTATGGTTGATATCATGTTATATTGAGCATTAATTGATGGT
>JADLZL010001826.1:0-68477 GCA_015844335.1 Chrysopogon serrulatus
GTTATTATAGAACTCACTATGAGAAGTATTTAGGAATCTTGAACTCTCCCGCTATCCTCTCACTCTCCTTTAGCTATCTCCGCTCCTTTTATCATAGACTCCTCCTCGCGTGTGTCGACATATGCATAATCAATTCCTATCATCTATTATTTACTCCTATCACTTTGGGCCTAGTTAGTGTATTAGTTAGTGGATACACGATGGTGAACTATCAATGTCTTTGACCATCAAGCTTTCCCTGCAAAGGGTAAAATATAAATATCAATACCGGAATACTCCCTGTGAAAATGCTACAATGGTGTTCCGTAAGGCGCATGGCGGAATCTTCATATTTTAATTGTGCATAAGAAAATACCAACAACGAGCACCAGCGCCAACAACATCTCTACCAACAAGCGGTCATATTTTCCCCATTACGGAGTGGTCCAAATCCTCAAGAACACTGCTAGCAGGCGAGGCGAGTACTACGAGAGAAGTGGTCTCCATACTACGCTGCCTCCCGCTTGAACATGCCAAAGATGGTCCCAAATGCCTATCATCACTTTCGACGAGTCGCACTCTCCAACCGCGACGATCTATTCACACCGACGCTTTTCACCATAAGCGTGAATGTGAACAGCTTCACGCTGCAGCTAACATACTTCTCGACAATGGAAGCTCCGGCCGATATCCTTTTCATCAAGCCGCTCGAGGTGCCACGCTCGACCCAAGATGCACGTAGAGCCTGGAGAAAACCCACTCTTTGGCTTCGGCGTGCGTAAAGAAGGTTGGATGCGATAGGCAAGAAGCACCATTCCAAAGATCTTTCGCCGAGGGTGAAAAAGGTTGAACGTAGGCGATCACGCTCGATCACTGTAGAACATTGATTACTCCATAAATAGCCATCTTTGGGAGAGGGATAACATAAATTCAAGTCACCATCGCGCAAAAGCTATTCTCTACATGAAAAATGCCTTCACCTTTCTAAGCATCAATGCACTATTCACGGGTGATCAACTAGTCAGCAAGACGCATCAAGGGAAAACCTACCCTAGGGTACGTAGAGAGAGATCAATGCAGCAGCCAAGAACACATGCAGGGATAACGAGGAACACAAAGAAAAAGACACCATCGAGACGGCCGAGTAAGGGCGATCGAAGTACCACTTCTGCAAGAGAAATCCAAGAGAAGAAGGTCAAACTAGGAGCCGAATTTCCCGATCTAACATGAGTCTAGTACCTCCTAGGTTTCCTAAAGGAGAATGAGAACGCCTCGCCCTCGGTCACCGAGGATCTTCGGGCGAGTAAGCCATGACTTGGCGCAACATAACATCAACGCCGACATACGCAAAGCCGCAAAAAGCAAAGGCTAAGAAAAATGTCCGACGAAAGAGCCGAGGCAAAGAAAAAGACGCAGGTTCGCAGGCTTCTATTAGTGGGTCAAGTAAGACCACTAGTAATCCTGACCGGGTTGGCTTAACGTGGTCATGGTTAAGAAATCCAACTAAAAAGTGGAGAATGTGCATAGATTTCACCGACCTCAACAAGAGTCGTCCGAAAAGACCCTGCACTTTCTACCAAGGATAGATCATGCTAGCTCTACATCTGGGTGGTAGATGATGGTTGCTCGGATCAAGCTTTCTGTGGTTTCACCAAATATGGCTGAACCCCCAATGATGAAGACAAGCTTCATCATACCCGGAGGAACATACCGCTGCCCGACAGATCAAGGGGTCACTTCAAAACTCGATCAACTTTCGGGAAATGGACTCAATACCATATTTGGCAAACAAAAAGATGGAACCTCGCCGCTTATGTGGATGAAATTGTGGTAGCAAGCAAGCGCAAGGAGAATCATATATATCGGATCTCAAAGAAACTTTTGGTAATATCAAGAAAAAGTGGCCTCGTGTTAAACCTGCATAAATGCACCTTTGAGTCCCGAAGTGGGAAGATGCTCGGGTGTCTCATCTCGCCTAGAGGGATTGAAGCAAATCCCTAACAAATCAATGCAATAGTAAACATGCAATCACCAAGAACGAAGGGCGTGCAGAGTTGGTCGGAAAGTCGGGCTCGCACTTAATGTGTTCATCGCCGATTAGCGCAAAAAGGGCTACCTTTCCTTCTGACCCTCAGAACTCAAACCTATTCGAAAGTGGGGGAGCCGAATGCCAGTGGCATTCGATGAACCGAAAGCCGCATTCCTCACGAAACTCACAATGCTCTCAAAAACCATCACCCGAAGCGTGCCGCTTCTATACATTGCCAAGCGCCGCCATCCGCAATGTCAGAAGTTCGGCCAAAAGAGAAAGAAGAGGATGACAAGATGGGGCAAATTCCCCGTATACTTTCATACCCTGAGTACCTCGAGCGCAAAGATCAACTATTCCGGAAGCCGGAGAAGATCGTGATATACAGCTTGTAATGGCTTCACGAAATCTCAAACCTTATTTCCTGTGTGCAATAAGATCGTAGTGCTTTCACCCAACCATTAGATGCATTGTTCTCGAAATCCAGAAGCTATTGGAAGGATAGCAAAGGGCCGCAGAACTGAACGAAGTTCTCTTATCGACTGTTAACAGTCCCATCAAATGCAAGTGAGGCATTTCATCGCAGTAATCGACACCGACGGCTTTCTCGGCCACAACTGCCCAGCACTAATAAAACCAAAGTGGACAATTTCATGTGATGGCGGGAAATTTCTAGAAGTACCGAATCGGCCGGAGTCTTGACACCACCAAAGCAGCCCGGCCAAGTTAAGATATGCAGGCATTTGGCAATGTCACCGCAATAACTTCAACCCTATCTCACGCAATGACGTTAAAAATGTTGGTATTAATTAACTGCCTGCAGACCGCCACTAGTCTCTTTTACCCTTACTCCTAACTATGAAACTAGGTTGTCATTCCCCAATTGTAAAGCTAGGAATAAATCTTGGTACTTAAATCTTATCATTTTATGTGACTAAGCAGAAATAAAATAAAGATAGATATATAACTAAGAATGATTCTGCCGCAGACAGATAATTATACCATTGTAGCATTTACCTAGAGGTTCAGGTTGTCATTTATATTCTACCACTGAAAGGCATTACAAAGAAGCTACTTTATAGTATTGATAACATGTATATGAATATGCATTGAATAGACGATGTAATCCAATGTCATACACTCTACTCATACTATAAGGGGTAAGTCACAAGATAATATAGTAATGATAAAGATAATGATAATGATAATGAGCCATTAATCGGTCATCTCCTAATGATACTAATCTATCATAGCACTCTAGTCATGTCAATGTTGTCTAATTAATTAATAGAGAAATAATTCCTAAGTATTTAATTACATGTCAAAACTACGCTAACTAGTGCAAGTACATCTTAGAAATCATTGCCAAGTAATACTACCATAATTTCCAAACACACCTGGAAAGCAATTTAAGAAAAGATGAGTAATAGAACTCATGTGTATAAATACACCTTAACCCGATAATTCCACTCTACCAATCCATCAGACGGGAAGGCCTACAAAGGACTCAATGGACCATGTATCCATTTATCTACCTCACTACCCCATTAACGGGGATATCCACGATAAGGAAAGCATCTAGACAACCATATCTACATATTGCCTACCACTCACCATATATGATCAACTAGATGAGCGTTATATGAACTGGGCTTCATGAATATAATAGCAAACCAACTAAACTAGATGTATTGAAGTAATGTTGACACCTCTTAACGTCACCATGCAAAATACCGGGTTGTCATCCCTAAAAAGTGACATCGGAGAGGTGTATATTAAATCATAAATCGTTCCTTAAATATAAATATAAATGTGTATCCACAAGCAATACGATGAAATATCATTGTAGCATTTTATTGGGAGTCAACCCAATTGTTGGAATTTAATTAATCCCATGGGAAAGTACAAATAGAGAATATTGATGTGGGATACATACTTAGATAGAATCAACATGACAAAGACATACTTTATGGGGGTAAGCTAAATAGATATATATGATGAGTGGCAATGATAAAATCACTCAAAGATAGAAATAGAAACTCTAATGTAGCAAGGCAAAAACAAGAGATTAGTTAAGAGATTGAATTCCTATGTAGTAAATGATTTACTAAGTCTTTACATCTACTCTAGTACATTACTTTCATCTATAGTATTGATGACTCTAAAGTACCAACAAGGAACATGACTAGGGGAGGTTTGTGAATATAGCACGCCCTCCTTTGCAACCACGCTCGCTAGTCTTATAAACAAGCAAGGGGCTGGAATATATATGACTCAACAGAATGTCACACCCGCGATCTACCACCAAACCCGCCTACAAGGTATTCATAGGTAGAGCATATCTAAGCACCATGCTTAATATCTACCACTTAACCCACTTGAGTAATGAGCTAAGCGCTTTTACTTACGCAGATGAGATAGTTCTTCATCAATCAATACTATATCAAGCAAAACACTAGAATAAACTAGAGCTTAATAAATTGAAACATAATAGTTAAGAACAAAGTCATAATAAAGAGAGGGATACAAAGCTATACCAAATTCTCCCCGGATGACTTTAATCCAAAATCCCTCGGTAGTGTAGCTCAACTCTACCGAAATTTTGCTAGCTAATGCCTAAACTGTAAAGGAAGTGTTGGAGTTCTAATCTCCACTCCCTCGAGAACCCTTCGCTCCTCTCCGAGAGAGGAAATAATGAATTAGGGGTTTCGGGCTCCTCCCTCCCAAGGGGTCCCCGCCTCTTTTATACCCGGGCGATGATCGTGGAGCCATCTGGATCAAACCAACATTGGTGACTACCGAGATCTCCTCAAAGGCGGTGGAGCAACCCGGGGCAAAGCGGCCATGATTGCTCGGCTCGGGCTGCCCAGCCCTGGATGGGGACCCTGGCCCCCGCCCGGCCCCCGCCGACCTCCGCTGCATGGTGTCAATTGCCGTTAACGCCAACTTTACTAGCACTTTAAACCCAAGGAGAACATGAAAACACATTAGTCTAGGTTTTAACCGACAATTTCCACGAGTTTTGGTGATTTGTGAAATTTCTAGGGAATTTTCCGTAAAAAGACAGAGGGATGAGCGAGAGAGAGAGAGAGACCTCCCACACCGCTCTTTCCTAGCTTCCACTTTTCCTCGATGCGGCTTGGCCGACGGCCGTCGAGGGCGGAGTGGGAGTCGTGCTCTGTGACGTAGCCGAGCTGGGGGCGCCGGCGAAGGGCTCGGCCGCCCGACCGAGCATCGCGCCAGTGATCGTGCGCCGCTTCCCGACCACCAAGCATCTGCCCCTCCTCGCTTGCACGGCCGTGAGCTTCACTGCTGCTCCACTTGAGCGCTGGTTCTGGGATGCCGCGCGATTCCCTCCGCGCCTCCTAGGGCACTCACGGCCCGGAGCTCCACAATCTCGCCCCCAACTCGCATCTCCCATGCCGCTGGCTCGTGGCGCTGTGCGAGGCGCTACTCTGCTGGCCGACGCCCACCGACTTGTGGCTCTACTTCTTCGAGGCCACCTCAGCCTGAAATCTTCGCGCCATGAGTATGAGAAGGAAGGAGAAGGAGAAAGGAGAAGGGGAAGAGGCGGCTCGTCCGGCCGAGCACTAGCACGCCGCATGTGGCCCAAGCAACTCGCTGAGAGTATATCCCATGGGCTAGCTCGCCACTCGAACCGCGGGTCAGTGGAGCTAGGGGTGGTTCTATCTCTCGCAACGACTACGACCACCCTCGCCCGCTTCTACACGGGGAAGGTGTTTCGACTCCAGCCGCCGCATGTGGCTAAGGAGCCGATCGCGCGAGTGGTGACCCGCCGCCGAGGTATTTCTCCGCCTCTGGCGCTTGACGGATGCTATGGTTCTGACGCCTCTGCGGACGTACGGCTTCACAGCGGCCGCCAGCTGGAAGTGCACGGCAGCACGCCGTGATGACATGCGCCCCGTAACGCCCGTGAGGGTGTCCTGGATGGCTAGCCGAGGGACCTAGTACGCCGAGGTCCTCGATCATCGAAGCGTGCAAAGTGCATCGCGGAGCACTCACAAATGCTCAAGATCCCGATGCGACGGACAAGTGACTACATCGGGCCCTGGTAAGGCTCGCTTCCTTTGCTCCGACGCGTGCTCCGCTCCTCTTCTTTTTCCCACGCTAATCTCTGGTGCTATCGCGCTTGTGGGCTCGCGTGCTGCCGAGGCCGCCGAGCCTGCGCCATGCGAGAAGTTAGAAGGCTCGCTGCTGACCGCTTGAGGCGCAGAGGAAGTGAGTAAGGGAGAGTACCCACGCGCTGCAGGCGCCCGCAGCTGCAAGGAGAAGGGCGACTTGGCTCCTGGCCATGCGTGCTGAGTGTGAAAGGAGAACCTCCTCTGAGTGAGACGCCTGCCGGAGACCACTCGAGTATGGGTGATGACGGCACGGGCGGCGAGGAGGAATGGGACGTAGGATGAGCCGAGCCGCCGCTCGGGTTGATCCCTCGTAGACGCTCGACGTCACCAAAGGCCAGCACGTGCTCGCTGGCCGGGATGACGCAGCGCCCGAAGCGCCACCGAGGCCTGCGCTCGGCTGCCACCGGACTTGCCGCGCGCGACGCCTCGGCGCCGGGAGCCCCTCGAGGAGGCACGACGCCAGCGGTAGAAGGGGAGATCACCGAGCCTCTCCTCGCCCTCGAGTGCCCATTCCCTGCAGCGTGCTCAGCAGTGGCTAGGGAGCGCCTGAGCCAGTTGCCAGGACGCCCGGAAGGCGCCAAGGGTCGGCCGGGCGCCTCAACTGCCCATCCTGAGGGTCCCTCAGCCTCAGTGCCAAGATTAAATTGTCGCGGAAAGTGGTGTTCGCCGTACTTTGTTGTTGACTCCGACGGCCTCGGCCTGCGCTAATTTTTACTCAGGCTCCAGCTCAGCAGCCAAGCGCCAGCAGCTGGTGGATGCGTGCGCGCCCGCCTCGGTAAACAGCCTAAAGCGGGGGTGGAGCGCGATGCCTGCCCGCCGCCGAGACGACGGCCGGGACCGAGGGAGAGTAAGACCGCCGAGGCGCCACGCGTGGAGCAGCGCTCTACGCGCGACGCGACGTAGGCGGCACGTGCTGCGCCGTGGGAACCGAAGAGCGCGACCGTGGCGCGATTTGGCCGAAGGGCCGGGCTCTGTCGGCGCGCACCGGCGGGCGGAGGCGCGATTGAGAATGGTGATCTTGGTCATCGCGGTCGGCCTGTGTGGAATCCCTATGCTGTCAGCTCAAGGAGACGGTATGGAGGAGCCTCAGCAGTATGCCTCGCCGATGTGGTCATGACCGAGGCGGAGCCAACCTCGCCTCCCGCCAAGTCATGGCCACCGAGGCGGAGTCGCCTCTACTGGAGTGGGAGACCGAGGAGGCGCAGTGAGGGAGGCGCCCCACCGTGATGCCGCTGGCCCACAGAGCTGCCCTGCGAGCGCCGCGGACCCGACCGAGGCCGGAGAGCCCGGCCCGCCCCTAGGGGCCTTGGAGAAGCGTGCCACGACGACGCCTGTGAGGTGAGGTCCTCGTGAGCGTGACGCCAGCTGAGGCCGATCGCGCTATGAGAAGGCCGCCCCGGACCATCGTAGCCTGGCCGTGCTGTGAACTCCCGCTGCTCGGGTAAGTGGTTGCTCGTCCTCATTCCCTTGGGGGCCTTTTTCCCGTGTCCGACGTGAAAGAGGGTGTGTGGCCGCAGAGTTGGCGCAGACGCCCGGGCAAGAAGTCGGACCTGCCCTACCGCTGCCAGGCCTCCACGACCAGCACCTTCAAAGCGGCGGTGTTCAACGACGACTGATCGTAAGCCTGGGAGAGGACGCCGAAGCCTCGAGAAGTCTGCTCTCTCGCTTCCCCACCTGCAGTCCGAGGCTTCGCTACGCAGTGAGGATGCAATCCCTGCTGTGTGGAGACGCCACGCGGCCATGCCAAAAGCTCCTCGACCTAGCCTCCGGTGGAGAAGGAGGCGAGCGGTTGCCGAGGCTTCGCGGGCCGGGCGGACCTCCATCAAGTCCCCGGCCCGAGAAGCCGGAGGTTTCTCCGAGACGAGCACGCTCGTCGGCCTGTGGAGTGCTCCAAGCCGGGCGAGGCGGCCGCGTGTGGGATCGCCGAGGCCACTCGACCTCCCCGCGACCTCCGCAGTGGTAAGCGCCCGCTGGACGCCTCTTCGTACTCTGCGTTAGGCCGGCCCGAGAACCTCCAATCCTCGGGTTAGCAGTGTACCAAGTAAGTGTGGTGACGGGAGTTGGAGGAGAACCTCTCCGGCCGCTATTGCCTATACCTCCTGGCCAAGCAGGCGAGCTTGGAGACGACGCGGAGCGCTACGCGCCCGTGCCGGCGGGTGAGGCGAGGCCGGGCGAAGCAACCTCGCGCGCGCTACCGGCCATGCGGTACCGCAGTCTGGTGGAGGCGCCTGGAGGCCCTCCGAGTGTATCACAAACGCTATACCGACGTAAACCTTCCACATTATCGTTCTCGACCTCCCCCTGATCACTCAGGACCCGCTGCGGGCGAAGAGGAGATGGGGCGTGAGAACGGTAGGTGGCCGGCCCAACTCGCTGAGGAGTGCCGAGGCGAAGCGGGGCTGCCTCGCCGCAAGGCTTGGCGGCCACCTTTTGCGCCCGCCGCGCCGCCGTCGCCCCACTCCTTCTAGAGGAAGCCGGTGACGCCGAGGCCGCGGACGCCGAGGTCGTGGCCCGTCGGCCGCGGGCCCCGACGCCGTGCGCTCCCCGGGCCGCGGCCACGGGGCCGTGAGCCCCGGCTGCCGAGAACGCCGAGACCGTGGAAGCCGCGGCCCGAGGCCCGAGGTTGGATGTCGCCGCCCGTGATGCGCTGGCCCGACGCCCCTAGTAGCCTCGCAAGCCGGGCCCGAGTGCCCATGTAAAATAGGAAATCGTGTTGGCGGTGTTTGTGGAATACTTTATATGAGTCGGCCCGTCAAGGCTTTATGCTTTTTGTACTTGCTTTTTGTTATCTCTCGATTCTCTTCCGCTTGCATTCGCTACTTTCTGCGAGATGCTTTTGGAGCATGGGTCTTTTAAATCAAGGTAAGGATAAGGAAGTAGATGCCTCACCATTGCCCTGGGTGAATCGAGCGACCTCCTCAAGGCACTTAGAAGTCATCCTTTGGCTAAGGGTAGCAGTGAGTAATCGTAGCGCCATGAGGGTGGCCTCATGTACCGGCCCCTCGGCCTCGGGATGACCTTGGTCTTGCTTTTTCCTAAGCTAAATCTTCTGGAACGTGAAAGTCTACGCAAAGATAGCTAGAAAACGAAAAGATTTTTGAGGGGTGCTTCTGTGAGGGGGTTCCCTCCTTTCTAGCCCCCGAGGGAGTTTCTGGCTATTTGGTGAGCCAAAACCAAGTCTCACCGAGTCCCACCGGGGACGTAATGCCGTGATGGGAGAAACGCCTAAGGACTTAGTTTTATTTAGCCAAAGGTACAAAGCGATGTACAATGCTTGGAATTTCTATGGGTAAAAGCGATGTAGCTGTTGGATGTTCCAAGCTTGTTGTTGAGACTTCACTGCCTCGTTGGCGAGCTTGTACGTGCCCGGCTTGAGGACTTCACGATGATGAAGGGCTCCCTCCCAAGGCGGCGTGAGCTCGTGCGCCTCTCGTTGTCCTGACGTGAGACGGAAGCACCACGCTCTTCCTTGAGGTCTCGGTGCGCGACCCGTCGATCGTAGTAGCGGCTGAGGGACTGCCGGTATCTGCTGAGTGTAGAGTGGTGGCGCCCCCGGGCTTCCTCGTAGCATGTCCAGCGATCCTCCTCGAGCCGCCTCGGGTGTTGCCTCGTCATAGGCCTTGTAGCCTCGGGACCCAAACTCTAAAGTCGGTAGGCAGGATGGCCCTCGGCGCACACCAGGAAGAAGGGCGTGAAACCCGTGAGCCCTGGCTGGTCGTCAGTCCCGAGGCCCAGTGAGGACCGAGGGAGCTCCTCGAGCCACCTTTTGCCGAACTTGTCGAGCTTGTTGAAGATCCTCCTCCCTGCCTCTCGACGACGATGGCCGCGCTGACCACCCGTGGTCGCGGCGGGGATGAGGATCGGGGGCACCGGTGAGGGCAGCCTTGAGCTTGTCGAGGGCCTCCGGGCCTCGGTGGTCCAGAGAAGCCGACTCGAGAGGCGATACGTGGGCGTGCCCCTTCGCCGAAGTCGTGAGATGAAGCGACCGAGGGCCGCCAGACAGCCCATGACTCGCCAGACGCCCTTCAGGTCCTTGATCGCCCCCCATGCTCGCCACCGCAGTCACCTTCTCCGGGTTGGGCTCGATGCCACGTTTGGAGATGATGAACCCGAGGAGCATGCCTCGGGAACCCCGAAGACGCACTCTCGGGGTTAAGCTTGACGCTTTTGGCCTTAAGACACCGGAAGGCGATCTTGAGGTCGAGAGATGAGGTCGTCGGCCTTCTTAGTCTTGACCACGATGTCGTCGACATAGGCCTCTACGGTTTCGCCGATGTGGTCGCCGAAAACGTCCGGCATGCACCGTTGGTACGTGGCCCTGCGTTCCTAAGCCCGAAGGGCATCGCCACGCAATAACGATACATGCCGAACGGGTGATGAAGGACGCCGCGAGCTGGTCGGACTCCTTCTTTATTTGGTGGTAGCCGGAATAAGCATCAAGGAAGGATAAGAGCTCGCACCCGAGGTGGAGTCGACTATCGATCGATACGTGGTAAGGGAAAAGGGACTTTCGGACATGCTTTTATTTAAACTAGTATAGTCTACACACATCCTCCATTTCCCACTCTTTTTCCTAACCAAGACAGATTAGATAACCACTCGTGGTGGAACACCTCCTTGATGAATCCCGCCGCCAAAAGCTTGTTCACCTCCTCGCCCGATGGCCTGCGCTTCTCCTCGTCGAATTGGCGTAGCCGCCGCTTCACCGGTCCGGACCCGCCCGGATAACAAGGGAGTGCTCGGCGACATCCCTCGGAATGCCCGGCATGTCCGAGGGACTCCACGCCAAGATGTCGATGTTCACGCGGAGAAAGTCGACGAGCACGGCTTCCTATTTAGGGTCGAGGGAGTCACAGATCTTCACCGCCTTGGGACGAGGTGGAGGGTCGCGGGATCTCCCTTACCCCATTGGACGGCTCGAAGGTGCCGGCGTGGCGCTTTGGAGTCGAGAGCCTCGGGAGATGGCCATGGCCTCGGCATGCTCGATGGCCTCCACGTCGCTGATTGAACGCATGCTCGTAAGAGGAGCCAACGGTGATGACGCCCGTTGGGGCCCGGCATCTTGAGGAGGAGGTACGTGTAGTTCGGGACCGCCATGAACTTCACGTCGCTTGGGCGCCCGAGTATGCCGTGGTAGGTTCCTCGAAGTCAACCACGTCGAAGGTGATGACCTCCTTGCGGTAGTTTGATGGCGTCCCGAAGACGGCGGGGAGATCGATCTGCCCGAGGGGCCGGGCTCGCTTGCTGGCACGATGCCCCGAAAGGGAGAGTTGGAGGGTCGGAGGTGCGGGCGCTCCATCTCCCAACAGCCGAGGGTGTCGGAGTAGAGGATGTTGAGGCGCTGCCGCCGTCCATCAGACACCTTAGTGAGCCGAACGTTGTCGACGACGGGATCCACCACGAGTGGGTATCTCCTTGGGTTTGGCACGTAGAGCGGGTGGTCGTCGAGGCCATAGGTGATGGCCTCGGCCGACCACGGGTACTCGCTGGCGTGGCGGGGCGCATCGAGAACACCTCTCGGCGCCGCACTTGATCTGGCGCGTGGAGAAAGGTTCGCCGGGGAGACCTCCGATGATCATGAAGACATCGTGGATCTTCGGGGAACCCGTCATCCTTGTCTTCGTCCTCCTTCTCCTTCTTCTTCTTGTCCTCGGGCGGGGGCAGCTTCTGGTAGAATCGGCGGGGCCAAGTCACACTCTGAAAATTAGTAAATCACCAAAACTCATAGAAATTGTTAGATAAAACCCTAGCCTTCTAGATTTTAATTTGTTTCTCATGTCTTTTGATATATTAAAAATTGACGCTATCCACCGTCAACAGCTTGCACCTCTTCCCCACTAGCCATGGCCAACAACCATGCCCTTGCCCTCTACCAAGCCACCTATTCGGATTTAAGCCGGGAGAGTGTGCAAGGTCCGGCATACGTGCCACCGGAGGCCTCGTTCGTGCGGGAGGAGGCGGAGGCTATCGTGGCAGCCCCACTAGCCATGATGCCCCGGCTAGCAATTCTAGTGGCATGGCTAGCACAAGGTGTGGACCAGCCAAGGGAGGATTAGGCACCGCCCGAACAAGGATCGCCAAGCGACTTGGCATGAAGATGGACAAGATGGCCAAGCGGCCAACTACCGGCATCCTAGGGCCAAAGAAGACGACGGCAATGGGGGCCGAACCGAGTCATCCTAAGGAGGCTAGGAACATGTCTGTTGTACCGCCTACGGGCGCATCTCCCTCCATCACTAGTCGTCCTAGCGGTTCGGTCACTAGTCGTAGCTACATAGTAGTGGGTGTAACATCCCTGTTACCAAGTAGCCAAAAATCTCAACTTTCAAAAACTTTTTCGAAAGCTAACCCATGCTTGGTGAGTGTCATGTAGGAAACCCTCTTTTAATAAGTGGAATTAGCTCCTATGCATCATTAGAGGCATATGCATTTAAGCTTTCTCTAATTTATACCATGTGATTTGGTTTTTCTTCGGAATTTCTTGTGATGCCCTTTTCCTCTTGTTAAGTTGTTGGTGACATGTGTGCAACCAAGTGGGGCCCACCCCTGACCAGACCCTAGGATACCTTAAGTGGACCCCACCAGCAAGGTATATGTATATGTACATATATGTGTACACCTAGTAGCTAGCCTTGTGAAGAAAAATGGAAAAAGAAAAGGAGAAGGGAGGGAGGAAACCAACCGGCCGGTTGGCTCGGCCCGCCACGCAGCCTCACCCCCATCACCCGCGCCTTCGGCGGCACGCAAGAGCCCAAGAAAGCTGGCCCAGCCTAGCGCCCGTGCCCCCCTTCTCTTCCCAGCGTGGCCCGGGCCTAGGCGCAAAGGCCCGCGCCGTGCGTAGCGCGCTCCGCCCCCCCCTTTTCTCCTCACGGCGCCGATGACAGGCGGGCAGGGACCCCACCTGTCATCCCTTCCTTTTCCCTTTCCCCTCGCTTTTCTTCTCCGCCCCGAGCAATCCGCGGCCGCCGAGAAGGGAAACAACCATCTCGGCCGTCCCTGTTTGAATCGCCCCGCCCCCTCGGATGGTCGCCCGCCGCGCCTCCCACGCCCGGCCGCCGAGGTCACGACAAGCCGCACCCATGGGCCCACCGCGGACGCCACCGCGGGCGCCCGCCCACCTTTGCCGGCCGCTTCCGCTGAGGATTGGGACGCGCCTGCGCCCTCGACACCATCCCGCCCTCCAAACCCCTAGCGCACGCGTGGATGGCCTCCCGTGCCCCAGGGGCAGCATGCGCCGTCCACCGCATTCCATGGCCGCCGCCCGCCTATAAATGGGGCACCTCCGGTGCCCCAGCTCTCCTTCCGCACCCCCGCATTTGGTGGCACCAACCACACCACGCCACTCGGAGGAGGGCCGTGGAAAGGGAAGACGACCCGGGAGAGGAGGCTCTTGCCATACGGAGGGCCTGCTCGCCGGAGTCGCCCGCTGGATTCCACCTCGGAGCTTCCGGAGGAGGAGGCAGCGTCGATCGACACGCCGACGTCGCGGCCCCGCTGCACGGCCCCGACACGCCACCGCTCGAATCGCCACCGCTCCACCATCCTGTCCACCAACACCGCCCGGTGAGCTCCCACACCACCGCCGCTGGCCGCTTTCACCTACCCCGTCAAGACGCGACGCCGCGACGCACGCCGCGTGAACGCGGCGCTACGTCGCACCGCACGCCGGGCGCCGCCAGAACGCCACCGTGGCGAGGTCGTTTTAAGCCCGCTCGGCCCGCCACGACGCCGCTGATGGGCTGGCGAGCTTCGCAAATCGCCACGCCCGGCCGCCCAGCCATTTAGCCAAAAAGGCCCCATCTGGTCTCCCGCCCGCGAGCGCCGCCGCCGCCGGAGCCCCACCCACGTCCGGGCGCGGAGCTGACTCCGCCCCGCGACTAAAAGGTCCGGCGGCGGCCGTGCGGGCGCGACTCCGACCCACTTCAATTGCGGAGAGAGAGGGCGCTCGGGCCTTTTTTCACCCAAGCCGCCTCGTAATCGCCCGCGCGGGTCCCCGGCACTGCCGCCTGGCCAACCACCGAGGGCCTCCGCACCGCCCCTTGCGGCGTGTTCTTTGGAGTCGCCGAGCACCCTAGATGCCGCGACAAAGACACCACCGGGCCCACCGGCATTTCCCGATCCTCCCGGCCGCGAGCCGCCCCGCCGAGCCGCGGCGACTCACCGCCGATCGCCTGGAGGCCAAACCCCGAGTGGCCATGGAGTTTTTCCGGGCTGGTGGAGCCCTAGCTCGATCGCCGGGCCACCCCGAATGCACGCCGGGCGCTAGCCTTGGCCGGCGGAACGCTGCCGGGGAGAACAGAGGAGGGGGAGAAGGAGAAGAGAGGGGAGACGGCCGGGCCGTGCGCCCGGTGCACCGTGAACCAAGGAGAGGGGGGAAAAGAGAAAGGCGTGGTCCACCATGGCCAGGGCGGCCGGTCCACAAACACCCGCACCGCGCCCACCGTGGACCTGCCCGCGCACCACAGGCCAGTGGAGGCCCAAGTGCCGCCACGTGGCGCACTCGAAGGCCGACACGTGTCGGGCGGGCCGGCCCAACCCGCCCCCGATCCGCCCGTCGAGGCCCACTCCGAGCCCGGTCGGCGTTGACCGTTGACTGAGCCCACTGCCGGTGACTCAGGTTGAACCAGCCAATGAAGGACTGCCACGTGTCTGTTTTTCAAATAAATAAAATGAATTTTCCCTTTTCCTTTTTGAAATGATATTAATCCTCGGAAAATCATAATAAATCCATTTTAACTCCGAAAAATATGAAATCGGTGTCCAAATTTTTCTAAAAATGAGCTCTAGGTCATAGGCTTATCCATGAGTGCATTCGCTTCTTTTGGTTTTCAGTTGCTTCTTTGTGCACTCTATAGGAGACGCTAAACGCGGTGTTATGTCACGCTTTTCGAGAGGACGGAGGAGTCGGGCCGACCGAGGAAGGAGAGGACTACGAGTACACCGAGGACCCGGGGGAGACGACCCGATCTGCAGGTGCCACGTCCCACCCAACCTCTTAGCCCCTATCTAGACATGCAATAACTAGAAATGCTAGCGCTCTATTAATTGTTGCTTGTCTTTGTTTATAGGATGCATGGTAGATTGTTTGAATCAGCCTATGCCTTGTCGAAATCGATCCCCTGCATACCCGCTGCTAGGATTAGACGCACGCTTATCATGTTTATCTTGATGCTACTCACTTATTACTATCTTTACTGTTAATGTATCATGACTGTGAGTGGCTAAGGTACGTGGTGCCGAAGATGTGGAAACCGGGACTTTGGGAGAGATCTTGGCGTGAGTCTTGGGTGTGTAGAGAGGGTTGTGTCGACTGGGTAGGATTTAGGGCAAGTCATGAGGACGAGCCATGCCGGGGGAGTGTGATTGGGCATTCCCCACATGAGAGTACCTGTGGCGGGTATATGTGTTGGAAGAAGGTTCGGGAGGAGTGCCTTTGTGGTACGAATCGCCGGGACGGGAGGTGCCGTTGAGGCACGGGCAATGGGCCCCTCGTGGAAGATGTCCTGTCTAGTCACCCCTAAGGACTGGTATGTTGTGAGAACCGGTTCATAGGACCACTCGTGCACACCACTCGTTCTCGATGGGCGGAAACGACTTGACGGTTAGCGGCCCCCCCCGCCATTACTACTAGGTTGTCGGTGATAGTGTAGGGAGGTACGGGTGTCGAGACCCACACCCTCCCGAGACAGCGTGGTGCCCCCTGGGATCCGGCGCCACATCTCACGATCTCGGCGTGCGGTGGACTCGGGGGTGTCCCCGAGCTGAGTGGTAGGATGGCGGTGGGCCCGTTAGACGGCAGCTCGGTATCGGCCTAGGCGAGGCGCATCGCCGATGATGGTGATCTTGTGGTTCAGTGTACGCACTCTGCGCAGAGTTGATCGATCTATACGTATAGCCGTGTCCACGGTTACAGACATTCCTATGTTTCCACCCCCTCATGATTAGCGAGCGGAGTCCTTTTCTCTTCTCTTCCCCTGGGTGTGGTGTTATCCGGCCTAGGGCCGTTGAGGCGAGGAGGAGCGGGAGTCTTCCTCGTCGACTTGAGTGAGAGTGTGGTGTGATATGTGGATGGTTATGGATGGGATGGATGGGAGGAGTATGGATATAGACGGGTTAAAACTTGACAAATACCATTTAATTATGTTAATGCATAGGAAACCCAGAGCCTCAATTAGGACTCTTGATTACCCTTGCATCCACCTACCATATAGCAAGCTTCATTCATATGGGTGGGATTAGTGGCCAGTACAAATCGTACTGATACAATGTGGTTCAGGGGAAAACATCGAGTGGGAGACCGACGAGGATGACGAGGAGGAATAGGAGTCTCGTGCTACACGCAAGTGGATGACGTGTCGATCCGCTTCTACCTACCTCATGCTTTTCCGTATGTGTGTGTGTGAGTGTGATTCCGCCTTGTTGGCGATGTAATAAAGTACTTAAATCTTGCTACTTGTACTCTTTAAGTTAATCATTCCGCTGTATGCGCACTTTGATCCGCTGATTTGACGATGATGGTGATGAGCCCATCGAGGCCATCGCATTATTGTACGAAAACTGTGGCTTTTCCCTTCGTGGAAAAAGCGGGTTGTTTCAGTGGGCATGCCTAAGCTTGGGGAGGCTTCGCTAAGGGCCTCATGCGCAAGGACAAGGCCCCAATGCCGGTCCCTAATGATAATGGCCAGGCCTTAGGCTCTATGGGAAAGAGCCGTCTAAGGACACTTCCCACCCTCTCAAGTTCAAGAGAGCGGGAAATCCCCGAATCCATAGGCAGGCCGTCCTTAGCGACCTTGAGTCCGAAACTTTGACTCGGGCCTCCGCTACCGCCCCACTCAGCACATCAGTTCTCTCACTTAGGTACCTTATGAGGAAGCTATACGGGGATCTAGCACTAGCCCAGGTCAAGATCACCGAACTGAAAGACGAATTAGACACCACTAGGTTTGACCTTAGCCAGAGGATCAAAAAGTTCGCTAGGGCAGCGGGAGTGCTCCCAGCACTGCAGTGATCATCAGTCACTCCCGCACCAATAAGTTAGGCACAAGATTTAATTTTCAGCATTTCCCTTCCGATCATTTTCTTTCATTATTGTAATATGTGCCTATTATCCAATTTGATAATTCAATAAAAATTTCCTTTATTATATTTTGTCCACACTTGTTTTTGTATCTCTATTTTTTGCGCAAAAAAAGTGTGGGGGAGGACCATTCATCTCTCAAAGGTATGAGTCAATAAATTCATAATTTTCAGATTATGCATAAATCCCATGACCATTTACCTTACTATGTACAAGATATGCATACATTTTATTCGTAAGATAAATCTGATTTATGAACTTTATCTAAGTACATCCTTCCTCTTACTAGTAACTTGAATTAGTACAATGACAATGATGATATGATCTTTGCTCTACTTTATGCAACAGACTTGGGACTTATTTAATATATATATATATATAACCATGGTAAACTAGCATATTTCTCCTTGATAATCTCGATCACATAGTAACTTAACCGATTATGATATTTTTGCTATATATCTATGACTAATGTGAGGCAAGTAGAATACTCTCTCGATCGGGGATCCACCTAAAAAGCAAATAAAAATATATATTCTTGTTACATGACTCTTAATCTCGGAAGCCAAAAGAGAGTGTGGGCTATATGAATAAAAGATGCCATGCCAAAAAGCATAAGCCAATAAAAGATGCCATACCAAAAGGGTATGTACCAAAAAAAAGAGAGAGTAAAACAAGGGGTACAAAAGACACCCGCTTTGAGTGAAAAAATGAGTACAAAAAGTACCCGCCAGGAGATAGCCCACATTTCTCAAAGAAGCAAAAGAGAAAGAAACATGCACAGGAGATGTACAAATAAAAATATTGTAATATTTCCGGATCTAAGAGTATGATACTCCCTCCATGAAGTCTAGAGAAAAGCAAAATGTCATAAAAGGAAAAGTCCTCTATGAGACCAAAGATATCATGAGAAAAAGCGAGTTTTATCATCTTTTCAAAAATTTAAATAAAAACCCAAGTCCTTAAGCAAAGGTAGAGTATGGAAAGTAAAATCAAAATCATTTTTACTATTCAAGTTACTTAGAAGATTACGTGATGAACTCTGAAAATGTTCATAGATCTAGATAAAAGCTTGGAATAATTTGTATGAATATCAATACTAAAAAGGTAATAGTTTTGTCTTAGTCATGAACTTTACTCGAGGACGAGCAAAGGACTAAGTGTGGGGGAGTTTATTGGTAGTGCTTAACTCATATCCTATACCGCCAACAATTATACAAAAGAGAGATGAAGCGCCACCATAACTAGAATATAGGGCTTATACACTAACAAATTACATAGTTTTGGTGAGCATACATGTTTTGCAGGTCAAGCATAAAAGAATATCAAGAGGGCCAAAAGAGTATAAAATATCCAAAGATCTGGCCCAAGAATAAAAGCAAAGCAAAGAAAATCCAGCCCCTCTACACATTTGGGCCAAGCACCACACGTGGCAGGCATCCAGGCCCAACCAGCAACCGACCAGAGAAAGGTGGTGGCCAGCTGAACCTCCCCTGGTACGCCCGCACCAGGGTGCACCCGCACCACTAGGGCCACTAAGCGGGCCCACCTTTCTCTGGCGGTTCATTCAGGCGGTTCCTTGGTCGGTTCAGGTGGGGAGTTGATGCTGCCTCTGCTGAAACCGACCTCCAGGAGCTATAAAAGAACCCCCTTACCCCTTCTAAAAATATCATCATACACTTGGAGAAGAAAGAAGAGGGCCAAGCTCCAATTCCATCCCAGCTTAGCTAGTTTAGCATAGGAAGTGAGTGAGGAAGAGTAGAGAGTAGTGTCGGGCGTGTCGGCCACCTCTTTGTCTTGTACTCGGGGTGACCGGGTGGAGGAGACGGAGTGCCGGGCGTCTCGGCTCCCTCTCGGCTTGTACCTCTACGGACCAGATACTACTTGGAGTATAAGGTCCGTGTTCATCTACGGTGGTGAGTTTCTATTCGAGTTATCTTGTGCATTACATTCTTGCAGGTTTGTTGTTCGTTACTTGGATTAGTAACGGATATTCTAGTAGAGGACTCCTGATAAAGACGGATGTTCGTTGCCGACGCTAGAATAGTAATCCATAACGTAGACGTGGTGTTTAAGTTATAGGTTGCCCTTGTTTGCCTCACACTCCATGGTTGAGGGATAGCTGTTAGGTGGTGGCAATCCTAGCATCCCTTGTAATCCCCCACGCTCGGGTGTGGCGTAGAGTTATAGGCCAGCATCACCTAACAACCCAGGTGTGATTCGGTGCCCGAAGCAAGAGTGTAGTAAGCAAGGTCATCTTCGTATAGAAACCCAAAATCATAGAAGAACCTCACTACCCAAGCTATCCCTCATTTCATCCTCAGGGTGAACTTAGATCCAAGACTATTCACTACCGTTCTTCGTGAAATTATGATACCCTGTCTATCACCAGGTGAAGTGCTACGACGGTACTTTCCGCGGCGCTTTATGGATTTGGTCGCTTTTCGTTAAGAAATACCAACACTGAGTAGGCTGGAAATGTGGCGAGCTCGTTGTCGGAGGCCATCGGTGTGGCAGAACCGCCTAAATTAATACACTCACGAGAGTACTTGTCTTCCATTAGACGCTAAGTACTCAAGGAAGCACATTAATTTAGTCGATTTTGTCGATCACACCCAACGGGAGAACTCAAAAATCCACCGTTTTCATCAGGATCATAAATAAGGGAATAAAACTTACAATAACTTCTACCTCTTACATCTCAAGTTGACATATGATTAGAGTATTACTTATGAATTACAACAGTGGAAGAATAATTATAGTGTAGCAAATAGAAGTTGATTCATTTTAAACTTACATGGTAACACCTAATTATTATTGCAGCGAAAAATAACAATTATTCAATTACAAGTATATGCATTTAATGTGATGAAAATAATTAATTAGGATAGGGTTTTTCTTATAAAAAACATTTGGTAAAGGATTATAAATAAAACTACTATCGCGTAATTAGAATTCCTCGCCGAGCCCACCAGGAGGTATCCACACACAAGAGTCGGCGGCTAGCATCCACTTGTTACCTGCAACAGGGGGAAATAAAACTCTAAGTACTCAATTGTACTTAGCAAGACTTACCCGACGGGAGGAAATAAAATGACTCTAAGGATATGTAAGGCTATTTGGCTTGTGGGTTTATATTTGCAGGAAAGCATTACTAATAGTACATCCTTATATTCAAATTTTAGCAGTCAATATTAATTCATTAGCTAACCATTCTAGGTAAGCACCTGAACTACTTTCAAGCAGGTGGTAAGCAATCAGATTCCTTTTATCCATTTCTCAGTTCCAGTTCTTACTACGAGGCCAGAATATAGTCATGTCGTTACCGTTCAAGAACGGCGATTCGCGAATCAATTAGCCCAGCTGGGTACCTCGAGACACACTCCTCATCTACATCCTATACACAGACAAGAATAGCTCGCTACTCTCTCCGCCGGGGCTCGTGTCCCGCCCTAATCGGGAATCCAAGCCCCCAACATTACTGGCCCGGCCGTGTAATGCGGTGCAAGGACCTCCAAACCCAATATACCACCCCAAACAGTCGGTCCGGAAAGAGCCGAAACCCAAGACAAGAGAGAAGCAAACCTTCTGAGCCCCATAAGCAAGTATGTGTTCAGGATAAGAAGATCTATGACCTGACTACCAACCCTTAGCAACGATCGGTCCTTAATTGACACAGGCAGAACAACGCAACCAGAGCCCCGCTCTGTTGTCCAACAAGCCAAGTCCATCCAATCCATCATACCGTCCCGCCCGGTCCCCATTTATCATCCATATACATAATCCATTATGGTGAGAATAACGATAGTAATATATCATCCTGTCTCTCGCGAGTGACAGAAAATCACTCGACTTCTACCGAGAACCTATAGCATAGCAATCTACACGATCCTATCATTCTAGTAAGACTCATAGGGTCAGGATATATATGCAACTGGGTTTCATTCAATTCCTAAAACTTAATGCACAAAAATATATATTATAAAGTGCAGAATAGTAGGGGTTATGAACCAGGGCTTGTCTGGGTAAAAGATAATCAATAGTTAGTATTCCATCATCGTAGTAAGTTCACCAAGACATCATCCTTCGTGCAAACACCAAGTCCCTTGGTTGATCCATCGATCCATCATTGTTCCTATTATGGTATGCAATGATGTAGCGTATGAATGCAATGAGAAAATACACACGACGCAAAACAAATGCATAGCAATGGTAACTCTTAAACAATCATTCGTAACTAAGCTAACAGCTAGCTCTAATGACTAACATGATCAGCTAGGTTTCAAACTCATAAAACATTATTTCATGGCGAGCACTAGGTTGCAATTTCTTTTCCTAAACAATTTATCATATAATATAAATGGGGACATCTTGGCTACCTTATTTAACCAATGATTCTAGGGCTACAAAATTACCGAGGGCACATAATAATACAATGAAGTTTTCTTGCCTAAGTTTTCAGAGCTAGAATTATCATCTACTTGCCATGATAAATTACTTCCTATTTTAATATATTAAAGACAAGCATGTTGGAGCAATTAAATATTTTACTAGAAACATAATAGAACTACACAAACAAATTATACTAACAGATAGATCATGATTTTAGGAAACTAACAAAATTGGTTTCACTATTTTTGGACTTGTATTCTATTTTCTATGATTTTCCAAAGTTCAGCTCAGCGACTTAAAAAGAAAAGCTATTCCTAATTCCTCTGGAAAAAGAAAAGGGCGCTGGCTGGGGCGCGGCCCGTGAGCGAAGGCGGCCCACCAGAAGGAGCCACAGGCGCCCGGCTCTTTGCAAAAGAGACCCTAAGCTTCAGCCTAATCACACGGTACTATTAACACTATTGCACAAGACTCACGGTTTACACTAACACCTCGGCAAACCTCATCTTTACCACGGGACGGTCCTTGGTGACGGCGCGCAAGCATGGCGCTGGCGCAAGGCGGGGAAAGCGGCGACTTCGGCCACCCAGCGGGAGCCTCACCGATGACCGCGCGGTGCCCGAAAAACCCAAGGTTAGGCCTCGCAAGACGCTTAGGAATATCGGGATCGGCGCGGCGGCAAGCACCGCAACCCCGCCGGGTCACGGTGGCGCCATGGCCGTGCCGCTCTCGGCGGGGGTGTGGCCGTTCCGCCGTGGACAAACACGTGAAGCGTAGCGGAAAGGCTCATGAGCACCCGTAACCTTCCGGTAACCTTGCCTCGGGGTCTGTTGGGCGGAGAACGGCCGGACGAGACCCGACCACATGTGACCGAACGGCACGGGCGGGCGCATCGCGACGGCATGACCGCGGCCACTCACAGGATACGGCAGCAGAGGTTCCAAAAGGGTGCGCGCGGTGAATAGGAAGTCTGGGCGGAGCTTTCGGTGCTGGTTAATTGGATTCTAAGGCGCTGGAGTTGGGTGACAAATTGAGCCTGCCGCTCTCGGTGAACAACGGCCGGCGGTGAGGAAACTCCAAAATTGGAGCACACCACTGCTTTAAGTGGGGAGGGTTGGGTTCTGAGAGCTCGTAGGGTTTACTACAAAACAGGGAAACATGTCAACTTAGTTTGACACGGCTTCATTTCTTATTCCATGGAGCAGCGGCCCAACGACCATGTCGGCCGAGAGGGAGAGGATGGGGACAGGCTTGCTTGGCGGGGTGGACGGCTCCTCGTGGCTACGCACTTGCGCGCGCGAGTTCCCGGCCACGCCACTAGAGGGGGAAGGCACAAGCGCCAACGCCAACAAATGACACGGTGTGGCGAGCTCTGCGGCGGCGGTCGGCCGGTAGGACTAGCGATGGCGGTCTTGTATGCGGCGGTCAAGCTTCGGCAAAGAAGCAGCCAGCTGGGTAGCGGCGACATGGGGCGATGTGACGCGGAGGACAGGCGACCCTACCGAGACGGATCAACAAATCACGGCCGACCCAAAGCGGGGACGAGGGCCCGACGCGGCGCGTCTTTGCATCACACAGCAAATGACCGCGCTCCGACGTCCCAACTGACAAGGACAGAGCTTGTGCACGGTTTTTAAAGCACACACAACGACTGATCTATTGAGTTTCAACCCAAAACGACTTCACTATGCCAAAGCAGGGACATGTAGCTACTGATCAAGGCTAAAACATAGGATCACTACTTAGATAAACTTTGCACAAAGCTAATGTCAACATGGCACTGCCAGCCAATTCTCCAGACGAGGAAAACTAAGTCTAGGGCCGAAACCTTAATTAAGTTGCAATTCTGAGCTGCTCGAAAAACCATTTAACAAAATTATTTTCCAATGAGACAACTTGTGTTGTGTTCTACAAAAGTTGTACTACTAATTTTATTTAGGAGTCACATACATCTTCTATATTATTTTTGCTCAATAAAAATTGTTCTTGCACCTTAAGTGATATAACGGAGCAATGTAAGCCAACTCCTACTTAACATCTTCATTGACATTTTGAGGTTGCAAACAATCATCTACACACTTCCACACAAGCATTAGCACAGAATCATGATGCTTATGAAATGATTTGGCAAGAGGTTAAACGCGTAACACCAGAGGTGTTACAGTCGGGCTGTTGATGATGGTGGAGCTTTCTAAATCCGTCCTGATGGAGCTGTCAGAATCTGATCCAGGCTGCTCTTCCAAGATGGTGTGGAGGTATTCCTCCCCATCGAAAAGGCGGAGCTACACCATGTTCAGAGTCGGTGTTGACAGGCTCAAACCTCGAGGTGCCGATCAGTGCATGACGGTGCTGGATGGCATTCTAGTATGATGTCGCAGAGTTCATGAGGCCGAACGGCATGGCTGCCACGGCCCTAGATCTATTCCTTCGTGGAGTTCGGCGATGGACTGTGCGTCCCATGGAGGTGTCAAGGGGCCCCAAGTTGTCTCTGAGGTGCACCGGTGGAGCAATTCCTATTGGACATTCGCTAATCGGCGAAAGGCGGCGCGGTCCCATAGATCCGACCAGTACCCATGTAGTCATGGGCGGTGGGTGATTGGTGCGAAGTGGCGATCAGCGAGGGCGCATGAGCTGCCACTCTGGCTCAGGGGTGGGGGCTCGACATGAGGAGGAGCTAGGGTGGACTCAGCAAGTGCGATGCACTCGTACAAGCCTTCATTGACCCGGTCGATAGATTCGACCAGATCATCGATGATGACGGAGTTTCTCGGCCACTGGGGTCACTGAGGGGACGCAACCACCGAGAGAGAAACCATCTAGGCCTCTTGGGAGGCATCAAAGACTGGTCGGCAGGTGCCGAGACGCGATAAGCCGGAACAGATTAGATCTGACACGGCGTGCTTTTCCCTTCCTGGTGCTCGGCAACGATGAAAGGTCCTAAATGGCTAGAGGGGATAAATAGCCTAATAAAAATTTCTACAAAGAACTAAACCAACTGGTTAGTAAATCAAATGGTGAAGCAAGTGTTGCGTTAGCCTAAAGGGGGTTGCAAGCCAACCTAACTAATTCTAGCAACCTAGTATACTACGCCACATATAAGCAACCTAATATGCTACAAACTACACTAGTGCACAAAGTAGAATCGCAAGGAAGAGACCGAGAAGGTGTAAACCGTGCCTTCGGGAAGATGACCAATCACCGTCTTGTCAATTCAATGAAACCCAAAGAGATGATCCAATAGATAAATTCAAGTTGATTATTGACACTCCTTAACGTCACTATAAAAATAGATATAAAACCTATCCTCAAAGAACGGTGCGAGAAATGCTAGTGAGCACATCATAGCATCGCTACTAAAGCGCCAAGTTGTCATCTCCAGCTATGATATCAGGAGTGTGGTATTAAATCATACCACCACTTAGAATATAGAAATATTATCCGCAAGCGCACAGATCAAATACCATTGTAGCATTTTACCTAGAGTATTACCAGATTGCCATTTATATTTTTCCTATGGAAAGGTCTGCTGGTGTGTATGTGTAAGATAGCTGGATAGGCATAACCATGTCCGCGCTACTCAATACAGGGGTAAGTCACAAAATAAATGATAAAGATAAGTATAAATCATCAGCGTAAACAGATAGAGACTCCTAGCAATATCATTAGGGTTACTAGTAGAACATCAAGAGATATTCCTAAGTTATTCCTAACTACATGCCAATGCATACTATGGTTAGTGCAATTACACTTGTTAGTCATCACTAAGGTTAGCATTATATTTACTCATAGAGGACATACTAGGGAAGTTTAAGGACATAGCTCGCCCTTTTTTTCGTATACAAATTCTACTGTGCCTATAAACGGGGGTTAGAATATATAGGACTCAATGGGGTCGTCACACCCATGATCTACCAAAAATGGCCTATAGAGTGCATTCGCAGATAAACAACGTATAAGCACCATGCTTACACAATGTTGACCACTCACCTAACGATCAATTTCACCTAACGATCAATTAGATGAGCGTTATACAAACCTATGAATAAGTATAATGTTAATCTAGCTATACTAAGTATATAACCACAATAGCCAAAGAACACATAAACTATGAATATAAGTATATAAGTATTCATCAATTCAATTGTAGCAATCATAATATTTCTATAATGATAGAGAACAAAGGCGAGAGGAGGTAAGAACTATACCAAATCCAAGCTCTTGATGGCTCCAGAATCCGAGCCTTCGCTTGCCTCCCTCTAGTTCTAACTAGCTATCTAGGCCCTAGCTAAGGAACTCTCATTAGGATTTCTGGCTGATGATCGGACTTCGAATGAGATTGAATGAATGTGCCTCCCTCCCGGGGGGTCCTGCCCTTCTTTTATAGCCCTGGGCGATGATCGTGAGCCGTTGGATCAAACCGACTTCAACGTGCGGCTGAGATCAATCCTCAAAGACAGTGGAACAACCTGGGCAAAGGGGGCCACAAATGAGCCTGAGGGTAGACCGACTAGTCCAAGATGGGACCGGCCAATCCCACCTAGGGCCTGTTGGCCCTCCTCTTTGGCGTGGTGTCTTCTGGTCTCTTCTAGAACCTTCCTGCGTTGCCATGGCGCCTGATTTCCAATTCTACATTCCGATAAACTCTCAAGTTGCATCTTTTCCAGTTTACACCTGCAGAAATAGTAAAACACCAAAACTCATAGAATTCTGTCAGTGTAAACACTATATCTATGTTGGTGATCACAATTGCATCCTTTTCTATGGCTAGTTGACGGTTAAATTCAGACATTAACGACCATCAACAACTTCCTCAAGCTTAACCTTTGCTAGTCCCTTAGCGAAGAAAACTCAGAAAAGTTATTTTGAGATATATGTATATTTAAGCATTGTAGCCATCTTGAAACAACTCTCTAGAAGTATAATTGCAGTCGGACAAAAATTCTCCTCTAAGTTGATGCAATAACTGAGCTGACCTTCAGACTTACTCATATTACCTTTGACTATGGGGCTTATTAGCTCTTCCTTAGGCCTTTAGTACTCGGATGCATTTAAAGATCTAGCCAAGCACTATGTCTCAAGCTCTTCACTCAACTATCATTCTGGAGTTTTTTGAGGTTTTCAAATAAAACTCAGAGCTTCCCATATATGACACTCTCAAGTCTCTCAGTATATATGTTATTTATAGATTCTCACCAAGGCAGTCATGATGGTTGCCTTTCTTTTCATCCTATACTAAAGCTTATGTAGAGCTCATAGGTAAGGAGAAAACTTGAGAGAGCAAACTTGCAATTCATGTGTTATAAAGTCAAACAAGGGATCCATGGAGAAACAAATCATACAGTCGAATCAAGATATGTAGAAGGATGGATATGATGGATATGTGGTGGAACCTAATTCTACTCTGCTCCTTGAGTGCCTATCTCTCTCTTGGACTTTTGAAAACTGGCCAGAGGTTAAGAGCTATCCTTTTTTTCTTTCTTTTCTTTTTCTTAGGGAGGCGGACATCTAAGTACCCATTGTTTTAAGCACTTGGACACTTATCTATTTTTTTCTTTAACTCTCTTTTCTTTTTTTTTCAAATATCTTTTTGCATAGCTCATAGCACTCCTTTTGGCACTTATGAAATTGGAGAGATAGCAATAGGAACGTGGAGCATTTATTGGGTGGCTATCCTAATAGAAATATTTTTGGTGTTCTCTCCTAGTGTAGGAGTAAAACATTTTGTGGATGGAATGGCATATTGTTGCGCCTACTCCAAAGTGGAGAGTAGTACATATGGAAGTGGATCTTGATTCAAGAGCATGATAAATTTCTCACAAGGGTCACAAAAGTTGACAAAACTCAATGCATGACAAGCAGCATGTATGTGGAAGTTTAACTAGCATATCTTATTATGTTTGGCACTAGTGGGAATATAAGCTTTGTCATAGAGGAACTCATCATGTAGGTTTTTTGTATTTTTTAAAAGATAAATCTCCAGAACTCTAGTGTCACTTAGAACAAGATAGATAGCAGCTCAGACTTTCTCAATCGGATCAGTCAAGTACCTAGACTTAGTTCAAGTATATGCAACCCACAAGTTCCAGGCTCAGAGCAAATCTTTGTGTCAAAATAGTTGGAACTAAAACTTGAGAAAGCTTATGTCTAAACACTAGGTATTTCAAAGGTGTTGTAACAGAGCAGCTTATCATCATTTTAGATCATCTCAAGAGCTTCTTTTTTATTGACTTTATCTAGACAAATATTTTTATTTGGTTTTTTTTATTTTTCAAGACTCATACTATATAAGACTCTAAAGACTCTACAAAGCATAGACCTTCATGTGCCCATATATTTTTAGTATTTTTTTAATTTTATGACTGACTCAATAATCATGTAGGTACACTTACCTGGGTACCTAGGGGATACCTTCCCCCAAGCTAGTTGTTGTCGTGGTTGAGCATTGAAGCTGAGCAGTCCTTACGGTGGAGCTCATGCTTACAAAAGCAGGTGTAGCCGGAAACCTCAATCTCATCCAACAAAAAGTTGCTTTCTCCACACAGTGATTAGCTGTGTGTTGAGAAGGTATACTTCGAGTTGTGTAGATGACGATTTCTAGGTGGACTAGCTCTTGGAGTCATCCTGCAGCAAACATCTCACAAAACACCAAAACTCGTAGAACTGACTAGGATAAATAATTAGTGGCTAGCCATTTTATGGACTGGTTGTTGTGAGAGATTTTTAAAGGTTGTTACAGTGCATACAGTGTAGCAAGGTGCTCAATGATTATTTTTTTTAGATTTTCTATTGATTGAACAGAAAGAAAATATGCATGCTAGCTTTTATTTTATTTTTAGGCCACCACGGTAAACACTCCTTTAGCTGCAGGGATGTTACATGGGGCTTTAAGTTGTCCAAATGTTTTTGTTGTTTTCTACATAAGGCTAAAAATTAACTATAAATTAAAAATACAAGAAAGTAAATAGATGACTACCATTGTTACCTTATGGCAAGGGTTCAGAGTTTAGAGTCTTCCGGACAAGACTTCTCGTCGTCGTCACTCCTGGGGTGCTTCATCGGATCCCGAGGATGGAGACCCTGATGTCGGACCTCCTAGTGATGATGACTCTGTTGAGGAGGTTATCTTTTTCTTTCATACCTTTGTAAGTTGTGAATGTCCTTCAGGTGTAGCCGATTCTTCTTTAATTGCCTCCTCCTCAACATTGTTCTTTTGAGAGCGATTCTTCCGGCGCAGGCATCTCCTCTTGAACTGGATGAAAGCTGGTAGACCAGGAGAGTTATAATTACTAAAATAATAGCATACCTTCTCTCCTAGAAATTGGAAGTGGATTTGGCCCGATCTATTGTAGATGATGGCGTTAGTGGTGCTGAGGAACGGCCTCCCAAGGATGATGGGTGTCTCATCTTCTTCTCCCATGTCCAGGATCATAAAGTCGGTCGGGACGTAGTGAGTCTGGATCTTGACCGTGATGTCCCTCGCTACTCCCTTTGGGAATCTCGTTGTGTTGTCCGTTGTTTTGCAGCTGCATATAGGTAGGGTATAGAGGTGTATCGAATAATAGATCATATACCTTTTAGACATGATGTTGACAGTTGATCCGGTGTCGTAGAAAGCATGGTAGAAGGAGCATTGTTCAATGGTGCACTCAATAGTTGGCATGCCTGGATCCTCTCTCTTGATTAGGAATGGTGAAGCTAAGAAATGGCCATGCTCGTACTCAACAGCCTTGATTACTTTGACTTGCTTTCTTTCTGGCCTCCTGTTCTTGTTCTTTCTCTTCTCATTTGAGTTCTTCTTTGCTTCTTTAATTATTGGCTTGATTGGAAAGTAAGCTCCTCTTGGATTTGCAGGAGCTTCAAGGGTCTTGTTCTTGAAACTGAACTTCTCTTTTTTGCCCTTGATGGTGAAATAAATCTTGGCACTGTCCGTGTAGATGACAGCCTTTGTAGTACTCAGGAATAGTCGGTCAAGAATGATTGGACTCTTGGGATCTCTGCCAGTATCCAGGACTACAAAGTGTACAGGGACATATGATCTCCCGATTCGTATGCACACATCGTCTAAGATTCCTTCAGGGTGCTTAACCGTCTGGTCTGCAAGCTGTAAGCACATATTCGTGTATAACAAGGATGCCCATGGAATGACTTGGTCAAAGATTATCTTAGGCATGATATTAACACTGGCGCTTAAATCGCAGACGACTTCAGGAAAGTCATGCTGCCCAATAGAGATGGGGATCACAGGTCTCCCTGGATCTCCTCTCTTGAGTGGCATGGACTCATTCTTCCATCCTTTTGATGATGCTTCAATACAATAACATACATGTACATCAACAAGATTCGCGGTTTCAGGCTCTAGAGGTTGCCCTGGAATCTTACCTTCATCGGTTAGTGGAACAATGCCCCTTTGGTGAGCTAATTGTTATTCTATCATCTTATTGAAGCTAAACTGGTTCTTAATAGTAGAGGTAAAGCTATCCATTTTAGTGTTTATATTTTCTAGCATTTTATCATTAGATGCTACCTTCCTAGATAAAGTCTCTATAATTTTATTTTGGTTGGAGATCACTTCTCTCAAAGGCAATTGAACATAGCTATTATAATTAGTGCCTTGAAAGTTACCTTGGTAACGCCTTGTCTGGTTCCATCCTTATTTTGAGGACGATAGTTGTTGTTATTGTTGATGAAGTTCACATTCTCACGGGTCTCAGGACAGCTGTTGCCTGAGTGTCCCATATTGCCGTACACTTCACAAGTCATGCATGAGTCGCTGATGCGCATCACATCTTGCTTAAGGCTGGCCTTATCCTTCAGTTTCTTCATGAGCAGATCTATCTTGGCAGACAGCATATCTACCTCTTTGAGCTGGTGCATTCCTCCACTGCTCTTGCGGGTTGGTTGGCGCTCATCATTCCAACCTTGGTTATCATTCCAACCTTGGTTGGAAGCCATCTTCTCTATAAGAGCAGTAACTTGTGGTATGGTCAATGACATGAATACACCTTCAGCAGCAGCATCAATATTATCACGGGTGCTGTTGGTGAGGCTGTGATAGAAAGTCTATATGAGGAGCCAATTCTCTATCCCGTGATGAGGACATTCTGATATATAGTCTTGAAAGCGTTCCCATACCTCTGGGACTGACTCATCATGTTGTTGCTGGAAACTTGAGATCTTCCCCCTTAGGGCATTTGTCTTACCCATAGGAAAGAATCTTGACAGAAAAGCTGTGGAGCACTTGTCCCAGGTTGTATGATTATTCTTGTTAGCATAGAACTACTGCTTTGCCTTCCCCAACAGTGAGACTGGGAATAGACGCAGCAGTATGGTGTCTCTTGGTACATCCTTTATCTTGGAAGTGCTGCAAATCTCTAGAAAGTGTTGGAGATGAGCACTTGCATCTTCATGTGCTTTTCCACATAACAGGTTGGCTTGCACCATGGTGATAAGAGATGGCTTAAGCTGAAATCCATTCTCCCTAACTTCGACGTTAGGTCCAGTACGGATGTTGTTGGTGGTTGGAGCGGAGAACTCGTGCAGTGACTTATCAGCCATTTCTTCAAAAGCTGGTGTTGGACCATAAATTTATCACGTTACATGATGAGGTTACATAAGCTTGATATCAGTCTAGCTGATGATGTACGTGTATATGTATATGTACCGGTGGGGTCACATTTTAATCAGAGCTTTATCGCCGGCAAGGCTGTTAAAATATTCAGAATATTTATTTATAGGCCTCATACGGTTGCCATGTATTTCTTTTTAATTGGTGGCCCATGGAATGGCAACACGTATATGTGAATACGTACAGGATATGTATCGTGGCTATTTTTGGGAAGCCCGTACATTAAGAATTTTTTTTTGTTAATTGGCATTAAAAAATTATAATAATGATTATCCTTTTAGCTCGTATACTCATCTCAATGGCTGTGGGGCTTTTTCCTTGCTGGGCCTCAATTTCAGTAATTAGCATGGTGGCCGGAAAGTTGCAGATGATTAGCTAATAAAATATTTTGAATTTTGAAGGAGCAGGAGACCCGCCTAGCTTGCTTCTTTTCCGGCACTTAGCAACTGAAAAGTGACGGCGCTCCTCTCTCAGACGCTCCTCTCTCTTGACCTAACCCCTCCTCTATACATTCTCGTCTCTGTGCAGGTGGAAAGGATTCCGAAATCCGGATCACACACACGTATACACCTGTGGATCACATCACGCACTTCACGCGCGCGCATACATACACAAACACAAATCCACACCTCTCAGTTCGTTCATCGCCAGGAGATCGGCTTCACTGTTCATCGTTCCTCCTTCCTCAGGCTCATGGCGATGATGCTTCCCCCTGGTAAGTGATTTGCAGGGCATCGATCTACATCTTCCCTGTCATTGTTGTTTACAGGAACATGCCACTATGATGGCAGCGCCGTGAGCGCCTGAGATTCAGATATATTCTATGAAAGGAAACTTTGTCACTCTTTGTTTCTCGAAAGATCAGTGGCAATGAAAGTGCAGCCATCACCAGGCAGTGCAGATCCATTTCTCTATTGCAGGTACAAGATATGGATGGAGATTAGTGCCGGCGTCGTTTCCACGGCCGCAGTGTTCGGCCGGACTTATATGCACGTATATGTATTCTTTGCAGGTTCAATCGTGCTGGTTTATCAGTACAAGAATGTACACTCCCCATATTCACTACGTGAGTATGTGTAGGCGCTTCGTTCAGGTTTAAGAGGGGCCTATAGCCTGATGTTAAATTTAGTACATATGCGGATATGCAGGTACTTGTGCCAGTAAAAGGAAATCAAGAAGGCACTCATTCAGGGGTAGCCGAGTTTGATGAAAAGCTATGTTCCGTGATGCTTGAGATCTGGCTAAAATATCAAATTTAATTTTGTTAATTATTTTCCGAGACCGACGAGGCCGGGAAATCATTCCTACATCCCGATCGACGAGGCTGGACTGTAGTGTTCATGACCGATGAGGCCGAACATAATTTTTTATTATTTTCCAAGACTGACGAGGCTGGAGAATTTTCTTACGTCCTGACCGACAAGGCTTGACTCATAACGCTCGTGACCGACGAGGCCCGAACGCACGCACAGATCTTGAGATATTTTAGCCGATGCTCTAAGCATGGCGGAATGTGGCATTAAGTCACCCGGCAACTCCTTGCTTTTGTTTATTATTTCTTATTAAATGCAGTATACATATGGGGAGCACAGGGCAAGAGACTTGTCTATGATGACCGTTGATGCAGCTTAATCAGAGGTGTTCCGTGGGGCTCGAAACTACGGATGTAATTAACTAGAGTACTTGCGAGGCTCTAGAATCCAAGAACTATCCAATCGTCTGTGGATTGAGGCGCTGTGCAGGGATGAATGTAAAAGAGAGACTTGTAAATATTCTCAAAATATCAATAAAGAATGCAAGTTTCTCATTTTTTATTGTCTCTGTGTGATTTATTTATTTATTTTGTATACGATAGTATACTGGCACGCCCTTAGAATTAACACCATACGCCGAGAAATTTCGAGTATTTCTCTCGCGAAAACAAAATGGCACGCCAGTGGGACTTGGATTTCCTCCCATCTTTGCTGCTCGTCATCGGTCATCATGCTTGGCTCTTGTCCTAGATCTCCTGTGCATTTTGTACATAGTTATGCAGTTGTTTGTGGAGCTGTGGTTTAACCAATGCACATCTCGTGCAGGTGACACCTCCATCTACGCCTCTCCATTCGCTGGTTCCAAGCTGTCCGAGCCTTTCGTGCTTCAATTTGGCACGATGACACCAATTGCAGTTTCCCACGAGGGTTCCAAAACACAGATCCATCAGATGGAGGACCCTTCTCGGCAGGGGGTATCAAATAAAACCCTTAAATACAAGGCTGCAGTTGCCAACAAAGAGTACCGTGCACTGATGAGTGATGCCAGGAGCATCTTGAAGAGCCCTGAAACACAGAAGGTGCAGGTTCCTGAAATTGCCACTTCGACGGTCTATCATACCGAAGCTGAACTCCTGCTGGGTTTAGGGAAGATGAGTTGTCACCTGATGGCAAAGGTTGCCAAAGCTCGGATCTCCAAAAATAAAAATGCCCATCGTAACTATAGGAGAAAGAGGCAACAAGTGAGGAAGCTCCAAACACAATTGAGGGCACGCGTTGCTGAGAATTTTGGGCCACAAAGCAATTCCAATGTGAGTCAGTCTCATGCTAGTTCCATTGGTAAATGCCATGTGTCCCAGCATGCTGATTCCACCAGGAAATCTTCTGTACATGAGCATGCTGATCCTATCAGAGAGCCTTATGTGATTTCTCAGAGAATGGGCTCCAAAGAGATGACAGACAACAGAGCTTGTCACAGAGATAATCATGAATGAATTTTGGAGACGGACCATTGAGAGAGAACCCCCACATGCAAGCTATAATAAATTTGCTAGAAGGGCTGTTTCTCAGAAGGTCCAAACATGGGTGCCGTGCCATCATATTTATGAGGGCGAGAATTCTAATAGGTTTGCATCATTGCCAAGTGAAACCCCGGCTCCTAGAGCTGGGGCGTTGCAGCAACAACTCGAACAATTACAGAATCAGATTAGTGGGATGCAACGGCAGTTACAGAATCAGGATCGGCCAAGTTCATTCTCTTATAGGGGCAGACCAAGTTTCCCTCATCGACGTCCACGACAAGCATGGGTGCCTCGACATGAGTCTCGGTCTCATGATCATACATGGCATGATTCGATGCCTCCACCAAGGAATTATCAGCAGAGTCATCATTACCCTGCTGCAAGGGAGTATAAACCTCAGTGGCATGCTAGGAGCTCGTTTGGAGGGCAAGGCACCTCGATACACCAAGCTGAGCAGTTTCGGGGAAGATATCATAACACTTCAGGGGCACCCTTTAGGAACGCACCAAGAAGCTCAGTCCCCCCTACACCATCAAGAAGTCACTATGCGGTTATAAATCGGCAAAAACGCGAAAGGCGTCGGAGGAGTCGTGAGGCAATGTACCGTGAGCTGCAAGATATCGTGCTACATCATGTACAGGTCCGTGTCCGAGCTGATGGGCGCATCTACGCGGACAATGAGCGGGTTACACTCCAAGTCTCTCCAAACTTAGCAAGAAATCAGAGGTATAACTTTTTAATTGATCAATTGGCTCCTAGGCCACGAACAGTTGAGCCAGTTGGTACTAGAGCAGAAGAGACTAGGCAGGTCCCGGAGGTAACTTTACCAGGGGGTGCGGCAGCTACTCAGGATGGCAAGAAGATAGCAGAGTCTGTCAATGATGATGATAGAAACCAACAGCCTGAGAAGGGAGTGCAACAGGTTGACACCGAAATGTGTGGTATGATAACAGCTATGGCCGCACAAAACTCAGATACTGAATGGGAACCACCGTAAGTTTCACATGAGTTCACATATTCATCGGATGAAGAAATTCTTCCAAATCCAACCCCAATGCTCTTGAAGAATCCCTCACTTTTACGCAGGAACAAGTCGTTGATGTTACAGGAATCCCATAAGGATAGAGTAGCAGCATCGAACGAGCAAGAGAAGGCAATTGCAACAGCCCCGTGTCTGCCGGTCAGCTCGGGTCACGACCGGAGCGGAGCTCCTGGAAGCCAGTCCAGTTCACGTTACAGAGAAATAGCTTCTCGGCTCCCTCGTGATCCCACTCAGATTCGACGAATTTTAACATGACCAGGAGTGGGCACACGGCTGAGGGAAGCAGCCGAAGCCCAACAAGGTATGGTGGTGTCAGCTAGTAGTTCATCATCTGGACAAGCTAGTGATGAAGAATCAGATGCTGATTCAGTAAGGACTTTGCCAAATTCACCTTGTTTTTCAGAGCTTGCTCCATCTCTACCATCAGATGATGAGGAAATTGTTGGAGATACAAACATAGCTTCTGTGCACATGCATTCTGGGCAGAGTGAGGCCCCTGCTGCGTCACTTGCTGCTGCACCATCGCCTGCTCGTGCGCCATCTGCTGCAGCAACACCACCACGTGCTCCGCCTTCTACCACCGTGCCACTGCTTGGTGCTGTGCCATCTGCTGCTGCACCACCGCCTGCTAGCGCGCCGTCACTTGCTGCTACACCATCGCCTGCTCGCGCGCCATCTGCTGCTGCACACACCACCAAGTGCGCCGCTTCCCTACCGCTACAGTGTTGACACGTCCACCACCTCTAGTCCATGTACCGGTGCCAACACCACCTCCTCAACCAGTCACGCTAGATCCACAGCTTGCAGAGCTAGAGGCCGCAGGTTATTCTTTCAACCCCCACCTGCAGCTGTTACGATGGAGCAGACCATGCCCACAGGAGGAATAAATTTAGTTATGCCAGGTGCGCCTGCACAGTCTACCTCTGCTGCTCCAGCCCCGGGTACATTGAAGGATTATCATGATATTGCTGAGGAATTGATTAACAGGAAAAATGAAACAAATGGCTGAGGAAAAAAGCACCTCGAAGCCCTGAAAGTGAACTTGAGAAGCCTTATGAATCATGGCATGACAGAGTTGCCTTCCCCGCTGGATGGCACCCACCTAAGTTTAGGCAATTTGATGGGAACGGAGATGCTAGGGAACACCTAGTATATTTTGAGGCGGTTTGTGGAGATACAGCAAGAGTCCCATCCCTTTGCTTCGCCAATTCTCGGCATCTTTAACAGGTTCTGCTTTCCATTGGTACAGCTGCCTCCCAGCAGGTTCAGTACGCAATTGGCAAATGATGAAAGACTTGTTCAAGTCTCACTTTATCAGTATGAGCAAAGATACGTCTCTTCTTGAATTGTCCCAAATAAAACAGGGGAGAGATGAGAAGATTGATGATTATATTCTTCGTTTCCGTAACAGCTACGTTCGCCTGACAAGGGAAATGCACCCGCAAGATGCTGTCGAAATGTGTGTTCATGGAATGCAGCAACATTGGTCTTTGGAGGTGTCTCGGCGTGAGCCAAAAGACATTCAGTTCTCTTGGGAACGCAGTGGCCGCTACAAAATTAGAATTTGAAAAGGCCCCACATATCATGGAACTCTACAGGAATGCAGGCGTGTCTGATTATAACAAGAAATTGCATACGGCTGCAAAAGCGTTTAACAATGGAGGCAAACCTAAAGCACAAGCCGAAAGTAACACCACTAGGTGGGGAGTAATGTCTACAGCACCTCGTAATGCACCAGTCCTAGGGGCAAGGAATCAGACAGGACAGAGACCACGTCCGAGCATTCAAGAATTACTCAAAAAGCAGTATATATTCCGGCGAGAATTGGTAAGAAACTTCTTTGATCAGCTTTTGGCAAGAGGGGCATTAAATTTACCAGAGCCTCGACGGCCTGATCAAGCTGGTATGACAGATAATCCGTTGTATTGTCCATATCACCGGTATGTTGGGCACGTGATTGAGGATTGTGTTGCCTTCAAGGAATGGTTACAGAGGTCTATTGAGGAAAATAAATTAAATCTCGACCCTCAAGCTGTGAATCCAGATTATCACCAAGTGAATATGGTGTCAGCTGGTAAATTTGGAACACACCAACAGCAGCAGGGCGATGAGTTAGAATATTGGCTGCCATTTTCACAGGTACAACACCAATTTGAAGGGCTCCAACTCACACCCGTGACCCCTGGAAGTAGTGAACAATCTTGGCACAAAATGCAGTACAAAAATCCTCAAAGGAGGGGCCGTAATCAGCATGCTGTGCAAAGACATGCGCCTACACATAATGCGGCACCTTCAATTAAGATCAGGTCTGATCCAAGTAGGCGTCGCATGCCAGCAAGATTTGTGCCCAAGTCAGATGGGGATGAGTCTTTCCCGCGTGCCAAACCTGCATTACCAACATTGGCTCAGTTTTTTCCAAAAGAACAGGGGCAGAGTCAGCAGGTTGTTGATTCAGATAGCTCAGTAAATAAGGTGTCTTGTAACATGGCATATACAAATGAAGGTGAAGAAGATGCTGAAAGTGAGGTGGTACTCACAAGCCACGAGCAGGAGGAGTTGTTTGCTGAGGACTCATTGGTAGAAGGGAAGGTCAAGGAAGTTAATATGAATCTACGTGGTGGTAGGGAGCTGCAAAGAGCCTCTGAGATCTAGGCAATACAGGGCTGAGAAAAGAGAGGGTGCCTCCTAATAAAGAGGCATCCACTTCCCATGAACAAGGCAAATTAAAAGATGAGGGAGAACATGATCTGGACTACAACGTCATTGCTCACTTGAAGCGCATTCCAGCCATGCTAAGTGTATATGATGCGCCAGTGTTGTTGCCTGAACTAAGAGAAGCACTAATCACAGCTCTACAAAAGCCCCAGCTATACCAGGCATCAATGGCAAAGACACCGTCTGTATGACAATCTCTTATATGTGAATGAAATCACATTCTCGGAGGAGGATCAGATAATGGAGCATGGCGATCATAATCGCCCTCTCTACATTGAGGGGAATATTGGGGCTGCACACTTGCGAAGGATATTGATAGACCCAGGCTCTGCTGTAAATATTATGCCTATTCGCACCTTGACAAGAGCAGGTTATATAATGGAAGATCTGAGTCCAACTGAAGTAGTAATATGTGGATATGATAATCATGCTAAACCAGCCTTAGGGGTGGTGGTTACTGTAAAGCTGCAGATGTCAACCTTCAGTTTTAAAGTTAAATTCTTTGTCATAGAAGCCAATACGTCCTATTCAGCACTTTTGGGGCGACCATGGATACACAAATACCGTGTTGTTCCCTCAACGTTACATCAGTGTTTGAAGTTCATGGACAGTAATGGAAAGCAGCAACGCATTGTTGGGAACACCACTCCTTACACCATACAGGAAGTGTATCATGCAGATGCTAAAAGTATTATTTCCCAACTATGGAGACAGAGAGAAACACCAAGGGCGAGTGACTCCATCCATGGATGTGTTAATTACACCGGGATCCTCTTCCTCTGCTGCGGAGATGGAATTTTTGATTGCACCCTGCTCAACTTCTCTAAAGAAGTCCGCCATGCCAAAAATGCGAGCAGCCCGTGATCGTGATCAAGCTAAATATAATGTAACTCGTCCTCACCCAGTATGAATCCATGTCACAAATATTGTCAAGAGGACCTGTACCAAAGGTATCAAACTCAGGCTTGTCCACTGCCAGCCCAATTTTGCTGAAGGCAGGGACGACCTCCGCTGCTTCTATGCCTACCTTTGGCTGGGCCATCGACTCCCATTTTATTGAAGGCGGGAAGTGATACGAAGGGAGCATTAAGAGCTACAACTCCAGTGTCGTTAACTGTGGAGAGAAAGAAATAGCCAAAAGTGCTAATGATACCAGGTTGAAAACAAAACCTTTTGTGAATTCATTTGAACAGGCACGAGAGCCCTTGGCACTAACACTGCACGAAACATCTCTGACTAAACAAAATTTTTGCAGGCACTTTTAAATGCCCATCAGGGCCTGAGAGTGACGCTGCACTCTCTCTTGAAGTACAGGGACAAACATGTGCTCCCCTGCAACTTCCTAGTTTACATACATCTGCCGCGAAGCCCCCTAGAGCTATGGGCTGTTCGAAGTATAAACGAGCATGCATTCCCCCACTATTTTTTTACAAAGTCCCACATAAGCTACCATGCGACCATGCATTTCAAATGCCAGGTATGGACTCTAATGTTGAAGAAGCATTAACAGCCATCAGAGTAGAATCAAGAATGATTCCTTTATTAACAAAGGCTGGAATTCACTTGCAGCAAAATTTCAGGTTGCCATCTCCACCTCTTGTGTGTGAAGAATGGTGGGAACGAGCAGAGCGGCTGATCAAGAAAGGCCACACGTCACACGCCAGGCATGGCCTAGGTTATCATAAAGAAAATTTCTCTGATGATGAAGAAGTTGAGCAGCCAGGTTGTGTAAATATTTGCATGACGTCCACAGTGATAAAAACTGATTGGGAAGACTATTCTTCTGATGATGAAGGTTTTGAGTATCTATATCCAAATTTCCATGAAGCACGTTCTGTTGAAGCAGCAGCAAGTGCTTGTCATGGTTTAAGAGATAAGGAATATCTCCTGTCCAGAATGCATGAAGCCATGCCTGTTAATCATGGAGAGGTGCTGGATGCTGCTCCTGCCCCTCCGCAGTTAGAAGAGGGTGTTCAGCTCACTGTTGATGAACTGGTGGAGATTAATTTGGGTACTGAAGATGATCCCAGGCCTACTTATGTTAGCGCCATACTTACTCCCAAAAGAGAGGGAAGAATATAGAAGATTTTTGATGGGATACAGAGACTGTTTCTGCTTGGTCATACAAAGAAATGCCAGGCCTAGATCCAGATGTTGCCACATAATAAGTTGGCAATCGATCCGCAATTCCGTCCGGTGAAGCAATTACCAAGGCGCTTTCGCCCTGAGTTGCAAGACCAAATAGTTGCTGAGGTTGATAAATTGATTGCTGCGGGTTTTATTAAGGAGGTACAGTACCCTCGCTGGTTAGCAAACATTGTTCCTGTTATGAAAAAGAATGGGCAAGTGAGGGTCTGTGTTGATTTTCGGGACCTTAATCGTGCTTGCCCCAAAGATGACTTTCCAATCCCTGTCACTGAAATGGTTATAGATTCTACTACAGGATATGAAGCACTTTCCTTCATGGACGGGTTCTCGGGTTATAACCAAATTAAAATGCACAAGCATGATGCTGTTGACACCGCTTTTAGAACACCAAGAGGTAACTTTTACTATACAGTTATGCCTTTTCGGTTAAAAAATGCCGGCTCAACCTATCAAAGAGCCATGACTTATGTTCTAGATGATCTCATTCATCAATCTGTAGAGTGTTATGTTGATGATATGGTGGTGAAAAAAAGCCGAAAACGAGAACACCACATTGAAGATCTTCGAAAGTGGTATTTGAGAGACTGAGGAAGCATCAGTTGAAGATGAATCCCCTTAAATGTGCTTTTGGTGTACGATCAGGTGTGTTCCTTGGTTTTATTGTTCATCATCGGGAATTGAAATTGAGCCAAAGAAAATTAAGGCAATCCTACAAATGCCGCCTCAAAAATTTGAAAGAATTGAAATCTTTGCAGGAAAAATTGGCCTATATTCGTCGATTTATATCCAATCTCTCGGTCGCATTCAACCTTTCTCAAAACTCATGAAGAAAGGAGCCCCGTTCGAGTGGGATGACCAGTGCCAAAATGCATTTGAAAGCATTAAGAGATATTTGTTAAATCCTCCAACTTTGGCAGCTCCTGTAAGGGGCGCCCTTTAATATTGTACATCTCAGCACAAGATGCTTCCTTAGGAGCACTTCTGGCGCAAAATAATGAGGAAGGAAAAGAGGTGGCATGCTACTACCTAAGTCGTACTTTAGTAGGTGCTGAAAGGAATTATTCAGGTATTGAAAAACTTTGCCTTGCTTTAATATTTGCACTGAAGAAGATGAGGCATTATATGTTGTCACATGAAATCCAACTCATTGCTAGAGCAGATCCAGTGAAGTATGTCCTTAGTCGTCCTGCCCTTCTTGGCAGGTTTGGCAAGTGGGCAGTGCTGATGATGGAGTTCGACATCACGTATGTTCCGCAAAAAGGCAGTCAAGGGGCAAGCTTTGGCTGATTTTTCTCGCTGCACACCCCGTACCTGATGATTCCCCACTGGTAACAGACCTTCCTGATGAGGAAGTCTTCAATGTTAGTGCTGAAACGTGGGAGTTATATTTTGATGGAGCCTCTCGTGTAGAGAACGACTCCAGATGGGGCACCAAGAAGAAGAGCAGGTGCTGGGTTAGTATTTAGGTGTCCCAATGGTGGGACGTTGTATCGCTTCTTTTTTCTCTCCTCAAAGAGGAATGCTCAAATAATGAAGCAGAGTATGAAGCTCTCATTTTTGGGTTACTATTAGCACTATCTTTGAACATACATAGTTTACATGTCTATGGTGATTCACAATTGATTATTAGGCAAATCAATGGAATCTATGAGGTGCGTAAGCCTGAATTAGCACCTTACTGTGAGGTTGCAAAAAAAAATTGATGGCGCAATTTGAGAGCATTCAGGTTGATCATGTACCAAGGGGAGAGAATGCATCAGCTGATGCTTTAGCTAAGTTAGCGGCTGCACTTGTTTTTCTTGGATAAGGGGCCTGTGCAAGTTCAGGGTGGAGGAGAGGTGGCTGCTTCCTGCCGTGCTGGAATTAATTCCGGGAAAATATGAAGTTAATAACATAGTTGTTGCAAACATCAAAGAAGATGACTGGCGCAAGCCATTCATAGATTATTTTAATCATGGCAGCCTGCCAAATGATGCTGTAGCTAGGCGTCAACTTTTGCGACGGCTCCATCTTATTTACTGCAGGCTGGCGTTTTGTATAGGAGATCATTCGATGAGCTCCTTCTTCGATGTGTCTCCCGGAGCGAGGCTGATCAAATACTAAATGAAATACATGGTGGAGTTTGTGGTGGCCATCAATGTGGTGCAAAAAAATGTGCCATAGTGTCAAATTAGCAGGATATTATTGGCCTGGAATCATGGCTGATTGCCTTCGTGTTGCCCGATCATGCCATGTTTGTCAAATACATGGAGATTTCAAGCATCGGCCTCCTGTGCCACTTCACCCAACTGTTCCCCTCATGGCCGTTTGATGCATGGGGCATCGATGTGATTGGCCCATGTGATACTTCGGCTAGGGGCCATCGTTTCATTTTAGCAGCTACAGACTATTTCTCGAGATGGGCCGAAGCTGTACCATTACAGGAAGTAAAGACAGGCAATGTTATTAACTTCTTGGAGAGAAATATTATTTATCGCTTTGGTGTCCCACATCGTATTACCTCTGATAATGGTAAAGCTTTCCGATCACACAAGATGGCTCGATTTGCAGCCAAATATAAAAATACAGTGGAACTTTACCACAGGATACTACCCACAGGCCAATGGGATGATTGAAGCGTTTAACAAAACTCTTGGGAAAATATTAAAGAAGACTGTCTCCCGAAATAAAAAAAAAGATTGGCATGACCGGATGCATGAAGCTTTGTGGGCATACCGTGTCACAGTGCGCACACCAACACAAGCCACACCATATGCTTTGGTTTTTTGGTAGTGAAGCTGTCCTACCACTCGAAGTTGAGATCCCATTACCCGTGTGGCAATACATGATCAACTCACTAATGATGAACAGGTGCTGTTACGGTATCAAGAGTTAAATGCCGCAGAAGAAGGGAGGCTACAGGCATTGAAAAATCTAGAATTATATCGCAATAATATGGCGCGAGCTTATGACAAGCTTGTAAGGCCTCGAGTTTTTAGAAAAGGAGAGTTGGTGCTCGCTCTCCGACGCCCCATTATCCTCAAGGGAAAGGCTCGGGGCAAGTTTGAGCCAAAATGGGAAGGGCCTTATATCATTGAACAGGTATATGATGGAGGTGCTTATCAGCTCATCGATCAAGAGGGATTGCGGCCAATGCCACCCATAAATGGCAGGTTTCTTAAAAAATATTTTGCTTAAAACATGTTTTGTTGGTTTGTTTATTTCTTTATTTTAACCCCTTTGAATACAACATGAGAAGTGGGTTCCTTTTTTTTAAAAAAAAAAAACTTTTCTCTTGGCGTCAACATGCCTAACAGTAAACAGGCTTTCCTATAATCGCTTGGCTGGTTTCTTCAGGTCTGGCTGTTGGGGAGACTCAGTCTGAACATGATGAGTGATCATGCGCAAATTGCTGCACAACAGCATGAACACGTTTACTGCACAATTGGGACCTAGGTGACGGAGTTTTGCTCAATCTAAATCTGAAGTAAAAAGGTCGTTGTACAGCTGATGTCTCCTTTTCTTTTTATCTAGTTGATCCTGGGGAAAACTATAGGAAGAAGAGCATGAGAGGGCTACCTGCCTTGACATAAGTCTTGGTTCAGTGTGCAGCTTCCTGCCACCTCAGTGAGCAATAAACAAGGGCCGTAAAAAAAAATAATTATCATGCCTGCGAGGTTTAGTCCACAAAGTGTGGAATGGTGGGATCTCAAAGGTCCTAGAGACAAAGCGTATTGGTGTCTTGATCCTCCCCACCCAAAAAAAAAAAAAAAAAAAAGAAAAGAAAAAAAAAAAAAGAAAGAAAAGAGAAAGTGAATAAATAAGTGGGGAAAGCCAATATCAAGAAGTTGATGATGCCCTCCCTTGACCGGAGAGAGACCATCTTCCACCACCCTCGCAAGAAAATTGAGGCATATTTCCATAGCCTTGTCCCTAAAAAAAAAAACAAATTTGCCTTCAGCCATTCCCATGTTTCTCAAGGAGTACAAGGCTGTCTGCGCACTATAGCTGAAGAAATAGCTTGAGGAGAGCTCCATCACTTAGGAACAACACACAATAAATCATATATAAGAAAGAAGATCAAGCATGGTCAATCATCATCTTACTAGTTGAGTCCTCTTCCAGCCATACTCTGAGTTACCTCATAGCTCAGTGATAAGGGAAAGCCAACAAAACAAAAAAAAATACGCTTCAAACTCTGTTCTTTGCCTTGGTATGTACAAAGCATCAGGGTTGTTCTTTTGTTTCTGTTCACTCTTTCAGGTTTGAACAACTGGATGCAGAAAGATTCTCGCTTAAAATCTCTACTGGCTGGCACCACACAGAAAAAAATGGTCGCAGTAGAACTAAAAATTAGTGAGGAGCATGATATTTCGCTTTCACTAAAAAATATGGGAGCAGTGAAGCATGCCAGTGTGGTACATGTGGAACTCAGGAAACCCTTCAACTATACTGGCTGGCACCGTGGCAGCAAGACGGTCGCAGTAGAGTTGATAAAATATCCTAGTGAATTGCATGGTGTTTCTCGCTTTCACTAAGGAACATGGGAGCAGTGAAGCATGCCAGTGTGGTACATGTGAAACTGTGAAACCCTTCAAAAATACTCGGCCGGCACCGTGGCAGCAAGACGGTTGCAGTAGAGTTGATATAAAATTAATTGGATTGTGGCATGATCATTCGCTGCAATTCTAGATTTAATCTCAGAAAGTATGCAATGTGGTTGGATGACATTCTGGCTACCAGCTATGCAATTGCAACAGGAATACGAATTTGTTCCAACCGTGGAGTCATGGCATGGTTTTTCGGCATGATTTGTTGCATTCATTATACATAATAATGTAGTTTTTTTTTACTGCTGGCCAACATTAAGTCTGGTACCAGCATATTATTTTGAATAAGATGTACAGGTAACTTAGTCATTCTATATACTGACCCATGAATACTCATCAGATTATCAGTATGATGTTACTAGATATCACCAGAGCATACAGTTCAGTGCTAAAAAAAAAAAAAAAAAAAAAATTAAAGGGAGAAGAGCGAAGCATGAAGCAACTCCATGATGAAAGTAAAAGCAACAGAAGAATTGTCTGCTTTAGTCCCTGAGAATTCAGAAACAAGGGGCAGCAAAAAAAAAAAAAAAAATTATTACAATCCAAAGTTGAATAAAAGGAAATTACTGTATCTAGAAGGCATCTGAGCTGCCCTACAATTATTATTACTAGTGACTCCACTAATCGCCTCTCTCAACTTCACAAGATTCGATAAATTTAAGTTGAAGACGTAGTTCTGCTGAGAGGTTGGAATTCCCTTGGCTCCCCGCTTCTTGGATGCTTGCTCTGATGCTCTCTAAACAGTTGCTGCCACATGCCAATAACTCCTCAAAATTGGAGAAAGCTTCTGAAGCTTCATTCTTTATCTGATTGTATTGGGCTTGCGATTTAACTATAGCAGCTTCATTATCCTGTTCTTTGAAAGCTTGGATCGCGCAAGGCGCAAGGCACCCTCCAGCTCCTGAATTTTGGAGAGATGTTGAAGCTTCTTATTCTTCACATTCTCGAGGAGCTTATTCCAGGCAGCATCACATTCCTCAAGCGAACCAAGACAGAGTCGTGCAGAGTTAAGGGAATTTTTTCCGATATCCAGCTGATCTTGCATATGCTCTTCGTCACTCCGCAAAGTAGAAACACTGATGGGGACGACACGCTCTGAGTCGGCAGAAAGATTTTTCTGTAAATCCTTCAGCTCATCAATTAATTCAGAGACTTCTTGTGGGATGACACGACCTTGCATTAACATTCCCCATCTCCCTAGGCTCTGTGTTACCGTAGTGACTAAAGCACTCTTGTCCAACACAGGTGCAGCTATCATTCCCTTTAATGCCCTCGAGATCATGGCGCATATATCCTAGTACCATATGTATCCAGGGATCTTTTGATGTAGGAACCACAATGGAGCTACGGTCCTTGTACCTGTCCAGCGTTGTTGGTTCAGATTGGTGAGAAAGCTTGGTGAAGTCATCACCAATGCCATCCTTGTATATCTTGATGATGCTCTCTATGCTGGATTTTGCGTCAAAAGCTTGACGTAAGGCTGCTTCCATGTTCATCATACAATCTGGACAGTAATATATATATAGCAATCAGAATACAGCTATTAATAAATAGCAAGTTCCTTTTGCAGGATCAGTACAGAGGTGCTACCTGATTCATCTAAACATTGCTTCTTGACGGGCTGTCATCAGGCGAGTTGTTGGTTTCAGACCCTTTCTTGCTCCCCTCCACCTCTTTAGCAAGAGTTGTACCAGTACTTTGTTCTTGACTAGAAGCAGCAGGAGATGGACGCTTTCTCGCGGCTTTCGTGAAGACAAGATACAACCGTAAGCAATGTTAAATGCATGAAGAAGTATGGCTAAAGTTAATCGAATAAATTAAAAAGGTGTGGCAATAGTAGTTACCAGGGTCAGCACAATGAGCATATTTAGCGGCCTGAGAATCTTCAGGTTTCAGTCCATCTTTTTTATTCTTTTTGTTTCCATCTTCAGAGGAAAGTGCAACGTCTTAGGTACGTCCAAATCATTATATGAGAAGAGCTCAAAAAAAAAAAAAAAGCAAGAGCATCAAGACAAGGGTGGTACCTGAACTTGATGCAATTGAGGTTTTCTTTCCATTAAGAACAATTGTGAGTTTGTTTGCCTTCTTGGTGTCTCCTATGACTGGAGTAGCTGCAGAAGAACACAGTTGTTAGTCTGATACTATATATACTAGGAAACAAGAGGGGGGGTAAGCAGATATATTTACTTACTAGAGCTATTAGGAGTAACTACTGCAGCTTCTGGTGGTGGTGCTTCCTGGAGAAAGGAGTTGCTCTCAATGTCCTTTAAGAAGCTAAGAGTGAATTCACACCACTTCACATATGCAAAGGACCTCTTCTTTTTTGTGAAGAAATAGGTTGCAGACGGAACTGATGTCCAATTAGACCATAATATGCTAAATGCCTTCGCTGCAAGTGCTCCATTGTCTCATTGCGGGTGCCTTTCAAATAGGTTGAAAATTGCAAGAGGAACTCCCCTTCTTTCCTTCCATCAGGAAATCAGGAACTTCCTGATCACACCCATGCATCCTTGCAAAGCGATGTGGGCAGTAAACTAGATTGTGATAGAATTGACATCTTATATGTGTGACAGCACCCACGCTTGCACTCGTTAACATGTCGATCGCGGTGATGCGGATGGAGCGTCGACCACCACTCATTGACCCCCTTGTGTCATCCAAGGAAATCTCTGTGTCAGATGTGGGAAAGCGTATGGAGGATTTCCCTAAGAATGATAGGGAAGCAAGAGACCTTTTATCCTCTGTCAATTCTAAAAACAAACGATGTGCTCCATACATACTGATCTCTATGGATGTAATTCTCCAAGAATCAGTAATAAATGGTGGAAAATGAGTTATCTGAGGATTCACGGGTGGCTGAAGGGGCATGGCATCCCAATAGGAAGCAAACCAACCCATAATAAAATGAGCTGGTAACTGTAAATTGCATTCACTAGCTGATTTAGAGCTGGCAATGATGCTCTGACAGATGTTGTCAATACTGTGATACAGATGTGCCATGCAGGCTGTGCCAACGGCAAGGCGACTACCCTGTGCAAGGCTTGCTGCAGCAGAAAAGACCTCAGGACGAATATGTGTTCCCCCATTAATGGGAATACAGTATGTGCAAAGCCATACAACAAGGAAGGCAGCACGGTGCACCTCTGCAGAGTACTCATGACGATAGAAGACCTCATGGTTTGCAAATAGTGCTGAGCGTCGCCCCTGTAATTCAACTACTCGAAAATCTAGCTTGGTGAGTAGAGGATCAGCTGGATCAGTATAAAAATCCTTTGGTATGGCTGCTCCTGCCTGAGTCGTTGTGCTTAAGTCTTCACCTATGAAAGGGAATTATTGATTAAGAAATATACAGCAGTAAACGGTGTGGGAAAATAATTATAAAAAAGGAGCAAACAAATCATGTGCTCTTACCAAGGAAGTGATCCAGCCACTCTGGCACAGTGACCTGGTCTCGACCCTCAGCGTGTGACAACCATAAATCAGCATAAATTGAGTGAAGGGTCTTGACGACCCCTGAAACAGCAGAAACTTGTGGGATGAACTCTTGATATAAATGTCCAGAAATCGGCAACCCCATGGAATCGTATATGGCAATGAGAGGATAACCCATTTCTCCTTGGGCAGTAAGAAGAGTGTGACCTTCTGTGTTCCAGAATGTGAGGAAGGCTGCCAACAGTGAAGGATTAATAGGAACATGGTAAAGAGAGGCTAAGACTCCACGGAAAATATCTGATTTCAACAGCATCGCCTTATCATCTACTGACGTAAGCATGATCCGGGCCCAAATTAATTGTATCGGATAATAGGGAATTTCAGTACAAAGCCGAGGAGGAGAGTTGGTGTACCACCGTTTCTCAGGAGAACGCAAAAATTCCTGTGCTAGAGATATAATAGTCACAGGAGGAGCTTCATTCAGCACAGGCTCTAAGGTTATAAATGTTTTATAGCTCTCCTTGATGGCAACCTCTCCTAATCCATCTTGCTTTCCTTCGTAGCGAAAAGTTTTTTTGGTCAATTCGCGGGGAGGCGTAGGGACTTCACATAGGTTCAAACGATCAAATTTGACCTGTACTCTCTCAGTTCGCTCAAGATTCATCAGTTCAGCTACAGAACTGATGTATTGTTCAGTGTTATCGTTTGCAGGGGCTTCATCAAAACTCATGTCTACGATTGCTTCACTATAAACTTCGTCCTTCTCTTCCCATAAGATGGCTTCACCATCCGCGCCTGCCCTCTTATCAATCTCAGTATCAGTCATGCCAATACGAACAGACACAGCTGGGAAAGAACTCTTGGAGACTTTCTAAAAAAAAAAAGAGAGAAGGCATATCAGTCATCTTGCAATACCAAAGAAAGTACAAATTAATTACTATACCCTTACCAGTTTTGAAGATGATGTAGTATCAACCTTTTCAGCATTTTTCGGGTTAGCTGGCATATCCCAACGACTATTTTCGTTTTTTACTAGGTACTTGAGTTGAGGAGGGCTGAGCTTGAGGCTTCTTCTGGTATTGCTGGCAAGCCAGGAGTATAATCGAATTGTTTGGGTGCCTCTGGATTTTGGATCAAGTAGGGCACTTGGGAATCAGAGGGTACTCCTTGAAAAGCCGGAGCAATATGTGGTGCTTGAGAGTTTTTCACCGATCGTTCGACACTCCTAGTATCTTCTTGTGCTGGAAAGTTTGCTGGTGCTCCTAAAAAAAAAAAAATATATACATATATTATTTTTCTTGTGCAGAGTGCACTTCGTGGGCATGGAGGGTTCGAACATACAGACCTTGCTGTTGCGGCCAGTGTAATCCTCTCCCTCGATTGTGATATGGTCTTTCCCAATGTGATGGTCCACCACGTCCTCGGTCACGACCGCGCCCACGACCTCTATTGGGAGGATCCTGTGCTTGAAAATTCTTTGGGGTCCCTCGAGAGTTACCGCTATACCCTTGAGAATTGTTATTTGGACCTGTAACGCTGTTGCTGTACTGCTGATTACCACGGAAATATCTTCTCCGTCCACTATGATTATTCCTGCGAAACGGTGGGTAAGGCTGATGAGAGCCACGCTGACTGTCAGACATCAGCAAGGTCAGGAGTACTTTACCTGCACAAAAAAAAAATTATCATTAGTGTATTGTTGTATAACAAAGGAAACGGATACATATCAGATAGCCTTGCTATGCATATCTTCGGTGACCCGTCTAATTTTGTTTGGTGCACAGGAGTGAACAGAGTAGGCATGTCAGGCTAATGGCAGTTCTGGTGCGTTATCATCAGAAAAGCAATCGGCTTTTTGGTGATGACTGATGAGTCTTGCCAGCCGCAACCAGCAAAATCGTTTCTTTTATGGTAACTCTTCATAGCCCTTATCCCTGCAAGAAAATTCTGATACAAGCACTGGCCCCTTCCAGCAGATCTTGTTAGTGATTCTTAAGCGATTCATTCTTAAGCCACGATGCTTCGTTTGCATCTACATGTGGAGGGCTTTTGCCATGCTATCACCCTGCATTCAAGGATACAAAGAGGCAATAGAAAATTACCTTGGCACAAACGGGAGAAATCCTAAGACGATTGCAAATTTGTCATGCGAGGGAAAGAGATGGGTGCAGGAAAGAGAGATGATCAAGCCCTGGCGACAGGTGAGGGGCTGGTATTTATTGTTGCGGCGTCAGGTGGTGGGCCGTACGTGGATTAAATATAACAAGAACTGAGGAAAGTCGATAATTATCAGTTAACAGATGCCATCTCCTGGAAGGTTGTTATTTGGTAAAGGGATATCACGGAACTTCTGTTTGCCCATATATAATTGATTTTTATCAGTCTAATGAAATATCCTATTATGCTGATGATCGCATAAACAGTGAAGCTATCTATAGGCACAGGTGATTAAATTAAGGATAAAGTGCAAACCTTGCAGGACAAATAAGATACGTGAAAATTATCCGCCAAGTTGAGTACGAATTGCTACGTATCCTTTTTCAAGAATTACTATGCATTCGAACTCTACTTGGCGAGGGGCATTTGTTGGACCATAAATTTATCACGTTACATGAAGAGGTTACATAAGCTTGGTATTAATCTAGCTGATGATGTACGTGTACATGTATACGTACCAGTGGGGTCACATTTTAATCAGAGCTTTATTGTCGGCAAGGCTATTAATTAAAATATCTAGAATATTTATTTATAGACCTCGTACGGTTGCCATGCATTTCTTTTTAATTGGTGGCTCAGGGAATGGCAACACGTATATGTGAATACGTACAGGATATGTATCATGGCTATTTTTATGTTGGGAAGCCCGTACATTAAGAGTTTTTTCTTGTTAATTGGCATTAAAAAATTATAATTATGATTATCCTTTTTAGCTCGTGTACTCACCTCAATGGCCATGGGGCTTTCCTTGCTGGGCCTCAATTTCAGTAATTAGCATGGCGGCCGGAAAGTTGCAGATCATTAGCTAATAAAATAGTTTAAATTTTGAATGAGCAGGAGACCCGCCTAGCTCTTCTTTTTCGGCACTTGGCAACTGAAAGGCGGCGGCGCTACTCTCTCAGACGCTCCTCTCTCTATTGACCTACTCCCTCCTCTATATATTCTTGTCTCTGTGCAGGTGGAAAGGATTCCGAAGTCCAGAACATCACACACGCACACACCTGTGCATCACACACACACACACGCAAAAAACAAATCCACATCTCTTCCTTCGTTCATCGCCCGGAGATCTGCTTCTTTTCTCCATCGTTCCTCCTTCCTCAGGCTCATGACGATGACGCTTCCCCATGGTAAGTGATTTGCAGGGCATCGATCTACTTTTTCCTTGTCTTTGTTGTTTACAGGAACATGCCACTATGACGGCAGCGCTGTGAACGCCTGAGATTCAGGCATGTTCTATGAGAGGAAACTTTGTCACTCTTTGTTTCTCGAAAGATCAGTGGCAATATGAAAGTGCAGCCATCACCATGCAGTGCAAATCCATTTCTCTATTGCAGGTACAGACATGGATGCTGGCGCCGTTTTCCAGCGTTCGGCCGGACTTATAAACACGTATATGTATTCTTTGCAGGTTAGATCGTGCTGTTTTATCAGTACAGGATCACTCCCACATTTAGTATGTACTTATATACATGTGCAGGTGAAAAGCAATAGGAAATCAAGAAGACACTCATTCGAGTAGCCGAGTTTGATGAAAAGCTATGTTCCGTAATGCTTGAGATCTGGTTAAAATATCAAATTTAATATTGTTAATTATTTTCTGAGACCGACGAGGCGGGGAATCATTCCTACGCCCCGACCGACGAGGCTGGACTGTAGTGTTCGTGGACCGACAAGGCGGAACGTAATTTGTTACTTATCTTCCGAGACCGACGAGGCGGAGGAGAATCTTCTTACGCCCCGACCGACGAGGCTGGACTCATAACGTTCGTGACCCGACGAGGCCGAACGCACACATAGATCTTAAGATATTTTAGCCGATGCTCTAAGTATGGCGGAATGTGGCATTAAGTCACTTTCGACAACTCCTTGCTTTTTGTTTATTATTTCTTATCTTATTAAATGCAAGTGTACATCTGAGGAGTACAGGACAAGAGACTTGTCTATGATGATCGTTGGCGCAGCTTAATCGGAGGTGTTCCGTAGGGCTCGAAACTATGGATGTAATTAACTAGAGTACTTTGCGAGGCTCTAGAATCCAAGAACTATCCAATCGTCTACGTGGATTGAGGCGCCATGGGGATGAATGTAAAAGAGAGACTTGTAAAATTCTCAAAATATCAATAAAGAATACAAGTTTCTCATTTTGATTGTCTCTGTGTGATTTATTTATTTATTTCAGATACGTTAGTATATCGGGCACGCCCATAAAACTAACACCATACGCCGAGAAATTTTGAGTACTCTCTCGCGAAAACAACTTGAGAGTGTCATACATGGGAAGCTCTCGAGTTTTATTTGAAAACCTCTAAAAACTCGAGAATAATAGTTGATCAAAGAACTTGAGACATAGTGCTTAGATGGGATCTTTTCTGTCTATCAAGTGCTCAAGACCCAAGGGAAGAGCTATAAAGCCCCACAAGTCCTAGGTAATATGGGTAAGTTTGAAAGTCAGCTCAGTCCATTGCATAACTTGGAGGAGAATTTCTGTCCGGACTGCAGGTATATTTTGAGAGAGAGGATTTGCCGAGATGGCTACAATGCTTAACATACACATATATTCAATAACTTTTTCTAAGTTTTCTTTGCTAAGGGACTAGCAAAGGTTGCTTGGGGAGTTGTTGACAGCCATTATTGTATTAATTCAACCGTCAACTAGCCATGAAAAGGATGCAAATGTGATCACCAAAGTAGATATAGGGTTTACACCGAACCGAATTCCACGAGTTTTGGTGTTTTATTATTTCTGCAGCGTAAACCGTAAAAAAGACGCAAAACATACAAGCTTATCGGAAGAAGAAAACGGGAAAACGGACTCCACGGCTACACAGAAAGTTCTAGAAGAGGCGAGAAGGCACCCGCCGAGGGGGGCCCGGAGGCCACCAGGCCAGACCGGCGGTCGGCCCCTCGACCGCCGATGCGGGGGGCTGGCCCCGGGTCCACCGCCCGGTTCGCTCCACCGCCTTTGAGGATCGATCCTAGCCGCCTTAGCCAATGTCGGTTTGATCCGATGGCTCACGATCACGCCAGGGGCTATAAAGGAGAGGCACCCCCTAGGGAGAGAAGAGAGACCCCATTCATTCATTCTCATTTGAAGTCCGATCATCGGCCAGAAACCCTAATCAGAGCTCCTTAGCTAGGGCCTAGATAGCTAGATTAGAACTAGAGGGAGGCAAGCGCAGGCTTGGATTCCGGAGCCATCAAGAGCTTGGATTTGGTATAATTCTTACCTCCTCTCGCCTTTTGTTCTCTTTCATTGTATAGTTATATGATTGCTACAATTGAATTGATGAATTCTCATTTACTTATATTCATAGTTATTATGTTCCTTGTCTATTGTGGTTATATGCTTAGTATAGCTAGATTAACATTAGGTTTATCCATAGGTTCGTATAGCACTCATCTAATTGATCGTTGGGTGAGTGATAAACATTGTGTAAGCGTGGTGCTTATACGTTGTTTATCCGCGAATGCACCCCTATAGGCCGGGTTTGGTAGATCGCGGGTGTGACATTCCCCGTTGAGTCCTATGTAATCCGAACCCCGTTTATAGGCACAATGTAGGGCTTGTATACGACGGAAGGGCGAGCTATGTTCTCAAACCTCCTTAGTATGTCCACTATGAATAAATGTAATGCTAACCTTAGCCTTGATTACTAGGTGTATTGCACTAACCATAATATACATTGACATATAGCTAGGAATAACCCGTGAATATCTCTTGATGTTCTACTAGCAACCCTAATGATATAGCTAGAGTCTCTATGCATTTTATGCTGATGATTATATACTTATCTTATCTATTATCTTGTGACTTACCCCTACATTGAGTAGCGAGGACATGGTTATGCCTATTTGTTACACTCTAGGTCGACACACTACCTTTACACAAGCCATGTAGACCTTCCTTTGGGAAAATATAAATGACAACCCGTAATACTCGTGCAAAATGCTACAATGGTATTTTGATCTCAGGCGCTTCATGATACATTTCTATATTCTAAATGGTGGCATAATTTAATACCACACCCCTTGGTGTTATCTGGGGATGACAACTTGGCATTCTAGTGGCGGTCGCTATTCTAGCATTCTTGGCGCCGTTATTAGAGATAACATTAAGAGGTGTCAACTGTGAGAATACAAGGAAGGCCTAATCGTAAAGGAGGGGATGAAGCGGGTTAAAGAAATGATAATGGGTTCGATACAAGATGCTTTTGTGATGTGACCCTAGGATGGTTTGAGCAATGTTACGCCAAGGCGTCCCGCCACCACCGTGGTGAAGCCCGGTGGCCGATGGTGCGGGTACCTCTCAACATGTAAGGTACCCGCCGATGAGATCGCTAACCAACAATGTGCACCCCTCCGAGGTGCCTTGGGGTAGGGCAAGCAAGAAGAAGGATGTGGCGCAAGGAGAGGTACAAACCACCAAATGATGAAGCCACATATGGTGGAAGGCCCATCGGCGACTAAGTGCTAGTGTCGTATACGATGAGTTGATGAAGAAGAAATCGACATTCCAAAATGGGAATCGGGTACCATGAGACTCGGCGGTGCTTTTGGTGAGCATGTGCTATGGAGCAAGGCGATATTGTGTCTTGGAAATGCCGGCCTTGGAAGCTGCGTCGATCTCGACGCTGCCCCGTCTCCCCGGCGACCCAGTCGATGACGCGATGGCGGTGGCGACAGGGTGATGATGGTAATGGCCGTCACGGGAGGACAACGGCGGTCCTGGCGTAAGACACAAGCGACCCACAAGGACGCACGGGGGTGGATGAGAATGGAATGGAACACCACCTCGAAGCTGATCCAAGGCGAGGCCAAAAGAGAAGTGTCCTCCCTACGCCAAGGTGTATCGGGGGCCGAGGAACACCGCCTCCGGGATATAGGCGAGGGTAAAGAGAGCTATCCTCCTACACAACGTAAGAATACAGCCGAAGAGCAGGGCGATGAACCGAGAACATCCCAGGTGGAGGCATGGGCGCGCATAAAAAATAGCAAACAGGTTCGTTACACTCCGGCTAAGTTTGTGTGTACAAATTTGAATGGCAACCTAACATAGTCAATAAATAATGTGTGGGTCGCGATACTAACGGTTTTCTTCACTCTTTGTCTCAATTACGGGCCTTCAACCCGCCTAGAATACAGGACCTTACTCCATTGCCCGGAATAACTTTGAGAATGGCAAATTCATGTTACCCTTAGGCGGCGTCCGGGGAGACGAGTTGTGGGAGAACCGGAGGGGGTTCCCATATACGGTATATGCGCCGTAGCAAAGTTAGGCATAAGAGAATTCATTTGAAGGTCCTCATGAGTACTTCTACTTGGATGAAGCTGTTATTTCACCCCTTTGACTTCCACGACATGCATAGGGATGCCTTTGCGCGCCAAGGATCTCAACGTTGCCCAAGTTACCCTCTTTGCAATGTAAGTGATCTTAAAAAAGACTGCTCTAGCGGTAATACGTTCATTATGACGAAGCTTAGAATGCAATGTATTCGATGACTTGTGCTTGGCGGGATGCAACATTATTGGCAATGAAATAGAGGATAGCGTATCTACCTATCCCCTATGTATATTACCCGAGGGCAATCATTGGATATATGATATAGCGCATTAACGGATCCTCAATTGTAAACTTGGATAGGATCACGTGAGTGCTTTCGGGACTAGCTACAAGGAGAGCTCAAGTTTAAAAAGGGAGCAGTCATCCTCGAAATGAAGAAGATCGAGGAAATGGGTGTATCCTTTGCCGCACACCGGTTCGGTAAGTTAATAAAACGATAATTGCAATAGGTATTGGGTTGATCTTTTTTTATATGTAAAGATTTGTGATCCTTCTATATAAATGTTGCAGCCTGGGTGTCATGGGCTCTTTGGGTTGTATTTCTAATCTATCCACAGAGGATGAAAAGGCCGTGATTCGACCGACTTTTTTGCGCAAATCGAACAAAAAGGGTACAAGGATTTTGAAGACACGTGTCCGATAGTAGCGGCGACACACATTTATTTATGGCCTCAATAGTATGTTTCAAATTGGTTGTTGACACTTGTGGTTTTCATACAACGCCGGGGAAGTTCACGGAAGACCCGAGAATGCTATGATGAAGGTCCGGAAGAAGAAGAAGAAGAAGAAGTATGGATACAAACTCTCTGAAGCGAGACTTTCCGTAAATATCGTGGCCCATATTCATATATATATGTGGTACTACATCATGGATCATCTCTATAGTTGTAAAGATTATGTGGTATATTATTGCATGTAGTGTGCCAAACAACCCGATGCCACCAGTTTTATGTGGATATTGGCGCTTTATGAGTACTTGAGGGCGTCTGCCGGTACAACCGGGTTGGCGGCAGCCTCTTTCTCAAGAAAGCAAAACCAATTTGGAGAGAGTCAAGGGTGGACAACGCTCACATCAAGCAAACAATAGCCAACATCGTAAGTTTATAACAGACGAAGTTGCTCATGTTGAATGGAAAGTTCTTTTCAACAAGGAAAGCGAGCTAGCGCCCGAGGAGAAGTCGAAGCTACGGAACCGGGAGAACCATACTAGACATGAGGGATTACATATTGCCGAACATCTTCTAGAAGACCGTAGCTTATATTCTCGTATGTATGATATGCTCGTGTGTAATATAAACTTTGCGGATTGGTCGGAACGCTATGGATGACATGTATATAAACTTTTAATCTTATCTCTTTCTGTGTATGTGTTTTCTAGTGTATTCTTGTGCTTCATTTGTAATTTATTTAGTGTATTATTCCATATGAAATTTAAATTAATTTATTAAAAGTTTTTTAATCTGAAAATCAATAACCGAGGCGGGCTATTAAATATAACCGCTTCAAGGTTAATGATGTAGCCGAGGCGGACGTTATAAGGAACCGCCTCGGTTAATTTGTTAATCGGGCGAGGCGGCAGTGAACATGCCGGTTAATGCTGATCCGAGGCGGTTGCTTTAAACTGCCACGCCTGATTAAGACATTAATCGGCGGTTACATGAACCGCCTTCGGTTAAGCCTGATTAACCGTGATGATTAGTCCGAGGCGTTTGGAATGCCGCCTCGGTTAACCGCTTTTTGCTTTTCTCCATTAAGTTTTTACGTAGTAGTGACTATATGTTCCAAAAGATACTCGTAATACCTCAAAACATAATATATCAGATATCAGATACAGTGATTCGAACCAGCCATCAGGGCAGTATAGATATATGCACCGAATCACTAAAGCAGAATAAAAAATTCATGACAGAAGATTAGGTGGACTAAAAAATAGTCTCCATTATTAAACTTTATGTGGAGCTTAAGTTAATTCGTGTGCTGCAACAGTAAACTGAGATTGTAGTATGGTCATTGTTTTTTTTCTAATAAATGAAAAAGTTTCCAGCCTCTGCACGGGCACAACAGCAACTTTTACAGAATTTTCAGCTTAATTTCTGCTAAAATCAGAACGAAAAACACAAGTACATCAAAGTGATTATAAGCAAGTCTATTATTCCTCCTCGATCCACTCTTGGCAAAAAAGTCTAATGCAACAACTTCCAGCGCTCAGCTCGCTAGTTGGATGGTCTCGCTACACGCTAGCACAAATTAATTACTGCATAAAAATAGGATCACTTGTATGTAATGATCATAGATTATACCTTCGAATCCTCAACGCAGCGGAAGATTCGAGGAAAGGCACATAGTCGATGTATTCAACATCGAAAAAATAATCATGCTGTACGATGTAGTAAGCAACACCCGCAACACCTCAACGGACATCCGTATCTACGGAGAGAAAAAAAAACTCAACACCACAGCCCTTGAGGGACACAACAGCAGTACTTCCCTCTGTCTCTCAAAAGCTGCAAATTCTGAAGTTTGAGTCAAAATTTTTTAAATTTTAACTGAATTTCTAGAAAAATATAAAAAATATATGATACCAAATTAGTACTATTAGATTTATCATATAATGTATTTTTAGAAGATACTCATTTTATGTAATAAATATTGATGTTTTTTCTATAAAGTTGATCAAAGTTAAAAAATTTGATTAGCACGGATTCTAAGAGTTGCAGCTTTTAGGGAAAAGAGGAGTACCTTCATAGTGTGAGCGTGGCTAGGTCTGCGTTCACATGTTCAGCAACGTGTGCTCATCCAAGCAAAGGAACGGCGGTGCACGCCCTTTTTGGTGGCTAGAGTAATTAGAGTCAATCCCACTCTATGGCCGATTGAAAAGTCTACTTAGCCCCCCCTAGACTATTAGCAACTAGCTAACCAACACCCCTGAACTACTAAACCAGTTAGTTAGCACTTTAAACTTTTCGAAAACTGGATCAGAACCTCTAGGGCGGTTTTCGAGTGCCGGGTGATGTGGCTGCCAGCATGGCACGGTATTCCACACCGGCGAAGTGGAGGCCTTCAGTGTCTTGGCGGGGCTCGACGGTGGGGACCCGCAATCGGTAGCGCTGCCCACCTCAAATACCCGGCCGCCTCCCCCGGTAAATGTCTCTCTGCCGCCGCTCTCGAGCTATTGCAATCGGGAAGCAGTGATTTCGCTTCGACTAGGGTTCGGCGATTTGGTCGGGCGCGCAAGTGGGGGGGGTGTTGGGTGGCGGCTTGGGCACTCTTCGGCGGGGGGTCAATGTCGCCCGTCTAGCTCATCGGGTTCGGCGGGCCGTGGTGGCGGTGGCGCGGTATGACGGGTGGGTCGCCGGTGCCGTACCGCATGGGGCGGCGCATTTGAGCCCGGTGCTCGCCACTGCCCGATGAAGGCCTGCGTGTGGATCTTGGAGCGACCCTTAGCACGGGCGGAGGTACTACATTGCGCAGGAGGTGGAGGGTAAGGATTCGATCAAATCCCCCATTTGTTTTGGTTTTCAGGTGTTGTTAGTAACTAGGGTTCAACCGCAGACATCGAGAGCTGCAATTTCTACCAATGGCTCGACGAGGAAAGCCTCGATTGGTACAAGGAATTGCTCGAGAGACCTCCGGTGATGCGGTGTGGAAGGTGAAGACTGATCTGGCGAGCAAGGGAAGCAAAGGTGTAGGCCAAGTCCAATCACCGGGTTGTTCCGCAGATGGAGCTAGAGGAGCTAAAAAGAAGGAGCTTGAGGAGAGGCGGAGGGGGTGGAAGTGAAGCAGCAAGTGCTCAATGGCATGGAGGAGGAGCTGATAGTTAGCGGCCCGGCTTGGAGGCCAAAGATGGTGCTTTTGCGGCAATGCGGGCCAAGTCTTGAGCAAGAATCAGCATCGATGCACTTGTGTTCTGTGTGTGTTGTCGCTGATCATCTTGGTGGTGCTGCTGCTTCATGCTAAGTAGGCATGAAGGTCATGCAGTCCAATGGTAGCTTAGGTTCCTGGTAGGTTAGTAGTTCAGTAGGTGAGTGGTTAAGGTGGCAATTTGTATCTATGACTCATGTCCAAGGGTGGGTGCTTTTGTATCTACCCTTGCTGTGATCGGTTGCTTGACCCTGTTGTTTTGGTGGGTTGGTTTAGGGTATGCAAACTGTTATGGTAACCATGTATGAACTAGTGGTTCCTGTGGTGTTTGGCAATGACTTAAACTATGTTTCAGTGGTATATGTGATGTATGCATATGTGATGTTTGGCAATGTGATGTTTGCATGGTTGAAATGGTCAAATGGCAATGGAAAAAATGTAATGGTTCATTTGACAGTTACAACAGAAAGCGAGATCTTTTGCATAGAAAGGCACAGAAATGGATTAAAACATTAATTTTGCACCAATGAGTAGTACAGAACTGATAAACACATAGAACAAGGATTTCATCATTAAGTGTGCATCATAGCATTCATCCAGTTGGTATTTTACTCACAAAAGCATCAGTTTTGAGCTGCTGACCATGTCACACACATGCAAAGACACCATATCTGATATAAAGGATGCCTCACACATGATAGCATCATCCTAGTAGCTATTTACACACAAAATGATTAAGTTTGTGCTGGTGACCATCTTACACACAGATGTCCTACTCCATACTTTTCAGGATTGGCAAAGTAACACATAACCATCAAGCAAGTTGGTATTTTACACATAAAAGCAATGGCATCTATAGCCAAGAAAGTTTGCAACTACAACTTATCAGACATGAATCAACCTACTAATGCACGGATTTTCTTTCCTATGTTCACACGTGAAAAGTGTCCCCCGCTGAGGAGTCCTTGTCCTGATCCACCCAATCTATTGAATCCCAGAAAAAAACACACAATTAGAATAAAGACGACCTAGATTTAATTTTATACATTCTCTCCTTACTCATTCACATCGGAGTTGCCGTGATCAAAGTGTCACACTTCCACCTCCTCATCCTCCTTGTTCAATCCCTCCTGCACGCATCATCCTGCGGGGCGCCGAGGAAATCACGCGGAACACGCCGACACTCACCCACCCGCCCGGCCTGCTCTCACCATCGCGTTGCGCTGCGATGCCCTTTTCGCCCGTCCACCCGTTAGTACTGCCAGCGGGCAGCGGCGATTGCCCGCTGTGCCGCCCGCCCGCCCTGCTGCTCGGCAACGCCCACCCGCAGGCACTGCGATCATGGCTCAGAGAAACATTAGGTGACAAGTTCCAACCTGGCGCAATCATGCACCCGCTCGACGCCGTCCAACCAGTGGCTGCCCCATCCCCGGCCCGTGGCCAAGATCTGAGAGGACGAGGAGCACCAACACACCGGGCCAGGGCGAGGGAGCACCAACACACCGCCAGCGACAGCAGCTTGCGTTGCCCGTCCATGCCCCACCCCCCACGGCCACATTGCGTGACCTCAGGGACACACGGGCCACCGCCGCCACGGCGAGACCAGCGCAGAACCACCAACGGGCGAGGCGTAGCAGGGTGCACCGCCCGGGTCGCGTCACGACGGCATCGTGTCGGTGGTACCTGCAGCGGAAGCGGCACGGGCGAAGTAGTGCGGGACGTCCTGGCAGAGCTCCGCGAAAGCAGCGAGGCTAGGGCGGATGCGGGAGGGCATGGTGGTCGTGGTGATCCCATGACTGGTGTATGCGTGCGTCGTCGTCCGACGGGCTCGGCAATAGCATGAAGGATGCCCTCGATACTGCGCTGCGTGGTGTGGTGTGCTAAAGGTTCCGGCGGTAAAAGCGAGCTCTGCGCCTGAAGCGAGTTGCATGGGTTCTTTTCCTCTGCCTTCTTTTTTTCTTACATCAAAACAGTCCTACCCAGAGCATTGGATTCAACTGGACAGAGCTTGCATTAATTTCATTCTGTTGCATCATGGCGAGCGTTGCTGTGAGCGGTAGGGCGGGGGCACGCCGGTGTTCAGATCTGAATTTGGGGAGAGAGACGTGCAGCTTCCCTGGGATCATGCTGTTAAAGGTAGAATACAACCAACCAAATTACTATTGTTCTTCCTATAGGTTTGTTCTTTTGGATAGTGACAGGGTTGCTTGCTTTCTTGCATTGTATCAAGTTGTTGTCCTTGATGCTATTTTCAACAGGTCAGATGTATCAAGTTTGTATCCAGGATTCTAGAGTTATGCTTATAATTCTACTATAATCTGATTTTTGTATTACTTGTATATTATAGCTGTGTTTGAGCCTGTGCACCAAACCGTAGGTTTTTCTTAAACCTCTGAGATACCCTACCATTAATATTTCTTATCAGCAGACACTTTCTCATGTGTAGGGCAGTTGGCTGAACTTCTTGTGTTTCCCCCACATACATGTATTAACTGCTGATCCCTGTTGCTGGTAACTTGAGACAGAAATGTCCAGGAAGGAGGTGAAGCTACAGGAATGGGAAACCCTGCAAAAATCCCAAATTGAAGCCAAGCTGAAGTAGGCTGAGGTCAGTTCCATTTATTCAATTCAGTTTTTGAACTTTTCAAGTTTTCTTCTTTCAATCTATCTCTTAACAACATTTTCTGTGAACTGCATCGAATCGAATTCTTTGTATCGAGTATTCAGAGATTAATAATTGGTTCCATTTGGTTGCTTGACTATGGGTCCCAATTGTTCTGAGTACCATTAATCATTTTTACGTGACTTGAATAAAATGCAATGTGAATTTATCTGTAGTCTAATATATCGTAACAATTAATAGTCGATTTCATTTGGTTGCTTGACACAACTGAAAGATGCCAGATCCTTCAATTTTGTCAAAAATATCAAATTCTTTAATTTTTGACACACATGCTTATTCAGATATGTGTGTTTCTGAAACTGGGGGATATTATAATATTTGTTTATTGCTGAACATTTCAAGGGAAGGGAGATGCAAGGGACAACCTGTGTTATGCAATGCCTAGTTCTTGGCATCTCATTTTTGTGAATAGGGATGTTTAACTCAGTTCCTATTTTGTATTTTAGGTAAGTTGCCCTGAGCTTGGGGATTTGTATTGGTTAGTCATTTCATTGTGCCCTGACAACAGTTGATCATTGATCAAGTTAAGGTACAGTGTTGTTTCTCTACTGGGGACCAAGGTTGTGGTTGAGAGCAGTGCTGTGCTCCTCTTTGTCAAGCTCCTCAACTCATATAGCGAGGACAGGCATGCACCGAATTTCAAGGACTCTAGAAAGTTACTTAATGAGCTGGGGGGAAGCAATCTTAATTTTATTGTTTATGAAGGAGACGAGGACTCTGCAAAGATTGCCGTCGAGCTAAACTTGAGTCTTCAAAATGAAGAGGACATGTATATTATATTTTTTTTGAAAACATATTGAACTTTATTGGCTTGTTTTGTCAAAAATAATCCTAGATTAAGTGAACTAATAAAAATCATGCCATTTAGTTTTTTATTTATCTTGTTATTGGCCACCTAGATGTTAGCACGGGCATTATACTAGTGATTAGTAGTTGTCTCCAAAGAGGAGATGCTGCAGCCTTCTGCCTCGTAGCCCCGAGCCCCTTGATGCACCATTTGAACTAGCATGCTGACTTGAGCCTTGGCTTGGAGCATTCTGCCTAGATTGAGGATTCCCGCGAAGCTGGTCGTCTTGGGCCTTGGCTTCCCCGAGCAGGCTGACTTGGGCCTTGGCTTGAGCAAGGGACTTGGGCCCCCATCTTCATACATAGTTTGAATTTGAATTCAAAGCAGGCGTAGGGAATACACAATTAGTCTATAGCCCACAACTCGCATGGCCTTTTCATGACATACATGAACTAAGGTGATTGAAACAACACTTACCTGTCCATCAGAAGCCTTACTTTTCTTACTTGATGTAGCACCATCACCGTGCTTTGGGTGCAGCCCTCTTGTTTTTGCTTTAGCTCTTTGATGGGAGCATTAGCTTTGTTCCCCAGCTTCAGGATTTTTGGGCACCTTCTTGCATTGTGGTCATCTTTGCCACATAACCCGCACCTCATCTTGAGCCCTACCCCGCTGAGATTGGTGCCTTTAGGATTCTCTCCAGGTTCCCTCCTCCTCTCTCAGTCTTGGGCCTGCTGCATCTTCTTCACATAAGGGGGGGCTCGCCTTGGCATCTCCGATATATAGGGTAGATCCCCTCAATAGGTTGCGGGACATGAGCATAGGTCTTGTTGTACTTGGCTATAGAGTAACAGCTTGCAATGTACTCATCCACATCTTTAGATGACTTGTATATGCAACCGATTGCATGGCAACATGGCAGCCCCGAGAGTTGCCAATATCTACAACTGCATGTTCTTAGCTACAAGTTAACCATATATTTCCTGTCTTCCTTCTCTTGAACTTCAAAACCATGTTCTCCATTCCAAAGAACAATGCAGCACCCAGACATCTCAAAATTGAGCTTTAATTTCCTGAAGATGTTTGGACATATACTGCCTATCCACCTCTCTGCCTTGGTTCTATTTTCTTGAATTCTGACCATTATTTTCTTCCTTATGGCTTCCATCATGGAAATGACTGGGTAGAACCTTGCATCCATTATGTTGTTGTTGAAGCTTTCACATAGATTGTTATCAACTGAGTCACAATTTGAACCCAATCTGAAGAAAGCCCTACTCCAATGTTCTAGTGAAGTGGACATCATGTCTTGTGCTCCATGTGGTGTATTCTAGGCTAGATATGCTCAGTATATAGATTAAACGTAGGTCTGAGGGAAGCCTTGGCACACCTCCACCATTTCTTTTGTAACTTCTTATCGGTGTACTTCTTTCTCCGGTTTGTATAAATATGTCCAGGCACACATTTTCGTGCTCTACATTGGGCACTAGCTCCTTTCTTTTGCCTTAAAGAAGACCTACATTTGATTAGCAACGTAAAAATATTGTTATCCACATGTCTTGAGAGACACATATAAAAAAACAAGTACCTACATTTGATTACCATATTTATACCTTGGATTTGATCGATATGATGACCCATTCTTCACCTCCATTGTTGATATTAAGGTCTTTTCTCGAGGAGACCAATGAACCAGTACCAAGTGTCATAGCATTCAATTGGAGCATTTTGCCCATGCAACGGGGGTACATTTGATTGTTAGCATCCCTTTCTATTGCACGGTGAGGGTTGCCATTATTGGCACCTTTGAACCAGCAACCATCCAATCCTACCACTTTCCTACATCCTGCCATGAAGCCCTTCTTGCAAAGCATCAAAACATACATAGAACCTCTCAAACACTTTTCTATCCTCAATCTCTAGGTCCAGTGTGACAACCACGGTTGTCAAAGCGTGTCGAGAATGAACACCACCCAGTGTCGAATGAGGCGACTTATCCTCCGGATGGTTTCCTAAGTGGACACAATAACGATGTATCTTGGTTCAGGCAAGTCGCCCTATGTCCATGTTGCAAGAGTCGTGTTACTCAAAAGAGCTTGTATGGGGGGTACAAAGAGGGGTCGAGAGAGGGAGAGTTTCCCCCAAGTCTCTATGAAAATCTGAGTTCGAGGTGAGTTTGCTTCGTATGTGGAGTGAGAATGGGGGCGATAGTCGCACGCGTGCTTTCAGTTGCCGGGGTCCTCCCCTTTTATAGTCCGAAGGAGGCTCACAGGGCGGGAGGCAAGCCTGTGTGGAGATTGAGGAAGCTTGAAGAGTAAGGATTTGACAATTTAGACAGGTGTCATGGACACCGAGTCAACGCCATCTACATTTCCTTTGTGGGTCCTCTTCCTTGGCATCGTAGTCCTTGAGGGTATCACGGGGCTATACACGAAGATCTGCCGGGCAACGTTGTTGACGACGGATGCCATGGGTCAAAGCCCGTGATCGTAGGAGCATAGGCTGTGGCGAAGCCATGTGGGCACAGTTGATTCTGATGCGCCCGGTCCCTCATGCGATTAAGTACAGGCACGGACGCCGGCTTCGCCGTCGACCACGGTGGCCGGTACGAGCAATGTTTCCTTCCCCGTGCTCCCTATTAAAATCAAGATGACCACCTGCGGGGAGGCAATGAAGCTTCAGCGCCCCGGCGGAGATGTGTACAGGGGATGCTACCCGCACTGCATGGTACGTAGAAGCCAGCACACGTATACCGGGGGTAGAAGCGTGGGGGCAACGCAAGACCCTTGGGTTACTTGTGGGGGTCCCATGTCCCACCTTCTAGGTCTGGGGGTGACAGAAGCATCCCCGTGCACGCTATGGAATCGTACAGATTCCATCGTACGCCAGCATGTACGACGGTTTTGCACGGTGCGCCCGACCTTTGTTCCTTTGGGCGGGGTCGACCTCCGACCCTCCTCGGCGGGCGGGGGTCGAGCGGGCGGAGATTCCCGGTGGGTCGAGAGCCTGCGTGGCGGCTGTCACGTGGGTAATCAAATTTTACCGATGTTGCTGGTCGATCGTTCTTTGGGCGGGGAAAAGCTGCCCGCGTCTTTGGTCCTCGTGGGCCAGGGCGCGGTAAGTCGATCCTGGCTTACAATTTTGTTTTAAGAGCTGCATTTTAACAGGCCTTTAGGGGGACCGTAGTTTTTGACCTTTTGACATTTCTAACATCACTTCGTTAAAGTTGTCATCCCTAACATGATGCCAAAATCTTTGAAAAGAATCTATACTTGTCTACCCTAGAAATAATGCTATAAAATAGTATCCGCTAGCAGTTTCATTTATAATTCCTCTGTTGTAGCATTTCACCTGGTAAGATTCTCAAGTATCGCTTGATTTGGTTTAAACCAAAAGGAAAACTCATTTATTGCGTTGGATCTACCTAGAAGGGGATAGAAAAAGAATTATGGCTATGACTTTAAATGTGCAAACCTATAGTAATCAATCACTCTGAATGCTTTTAGTGGGGTGAGTCAAGATAAACAATAAAGATAAAGATAAACATGAAATAAAAGGACTTTTTGAGTAGGCGGAGATTAAAGACTCAACTAATATAATTTAGTCGATAGAGATTCATTTAAAGTAAAGAACTTTTAGATTATCTCCAAATAATAAGTGCCCACGGATCACACCAATATACACACTTTCATCATAGCATAACCAACTTAGAAAACAAAGATAAGGGAGCATCAACTAGGGAGGATATTGAGACATAAGTCACCTCCTTCAGGATTTGTTGACGGTGGATAAAGGTCAACAATTTATATATCGAAAAGGCACGAAACACATATCAATATCTAGAAGGCTAGGGTTTTTATCTAACAATTTTAATGAGTTTGGTGATTTACCGGTTTAGGATTAATCCGAGGAAAACACCGTAAAAAGGGGCATAACTATAAATTTACACCACGGAATTATTTGAAACTTCGGGGAATGCGCCAAACTACTCTACAAGGATAGGAAGACACCCGAGCGAGAAGGGGGAGGCGAGCCACTTCTATGTGGGGGCCGGCTGCCCCACCTTTCAGCCGGCCGGCCCCACATGAGGGGGACTTCGGCCCTTTATACGGAATGTTCCTCCGCCTTTGAGGATCAATCTCGACCTACGTGAAGTCGGTTTGATCAAAAGGCTCGCGTGCATCCCATGCGGGCTATAAGCGAGCAGAGACCTTCCCTCGAAACCCTAATTCATTCTAATTATTCAACACCTCATTCAAGTCATTCAAGGTTGAGCAGTTTGAAGATCAAGTCATCTATAACTTCAAGTTCTAGTTCCTCATAGCCTTCTAGTTCATAGTTTAGCATAGTTAGATCTAGATTAGAGGAAGTTCAAGGCGTGTAATCGTCTTGGATTCGGAAGTTATCAAGAAAGAAAAAGGAATGCGATGCGGTTCTTAAGCTTTTTTTCTTATTGTATTATCGTGTTTGTATGATTTTTACTAGCAACATTGTTCTTCATCTTAGTTTTGATTATTATGTTTGTGTCTACTTCAATACATCTAGTTTAGTTGATTTGCTATTATATTCATGCACTCCCGGTTCGTTATAAGCGCAGCTCATCCGAGTTTGGGATCATATGGTGAGTGGTAGGCAATATGTAGACATGGTGTCTAGACGCTTTGCTTATCTCTTGGATATCCCGATTGTGCGGGCCGTAGTGAGGTAGATCATGGGTGTGAGACCCATTGAGTCCTTTGTATACCTTCCGGTGGATTGGTAGATTGGGGTTGTCGAGGGTTGAGGGAGGTTCCGTACTCATCTTTTTTACGTACATTGCTTTCCGATGTGTTTGGAAACTATGGTATAACTTGACAATGATTTCTAGATGTACTTGCACTAGTTGGCGTAGCTTTTGACATGTAGTTAAATACATAGGAGCTATTTCTCTATGCTTGATTAGACATTTGATATGATTGCAGTGCTATGATGGATTAGTATCATTAGGAGATGACCGATTAATGGCCTGTTATTATTATTATTATTTTTATTATAATTATCTTATTTTACTTTGTGACTTACCCCTAAGTTATGAGTAGACATTGGCTACATCGTCTTATTCAATGCATATATATATATATACATGTTATCAATACTAGCGATAGTTTTTTACTTGATATCTTCCAAGTGGTAGAATATAAATGACAACCTGGTAATACTCTAGGTAAAATGCTACAATGGTATAATTATCTGTTCCCCTTAAGAATTGTTCTTAGTATTATATTTATCTTTTATTTTGCGCCTAGTCACATAAAATGATAAGATTTAGTACGGTAGATTTCTTAGCTTTTACAATTGGGGATGACAACCTATGGTTCCATAGTTAGGGAGTAAGGGCCAAGAGTTAGTGGCTAGTTGCTAAAAGGCAAGTTAATTAGTACCAACATTTCTAAGTGTCATTAGCGTGGGATGTGAGATTTGGGTTTTATTCTGATGATGTTAGTAATGCCAGCAGCATTTTTGGCCGTTGCAGGAAGAAACTAATAAACTTAGGAAGAAAGTATTGATAACATATATGCATTATGAATATGGCTGATCACCCAATTGACCTCTAACTCAAAACGAGGCTTACCCTTGTTCTATTTATTTGTATATCTTATGCGGGG
>JADLZL010001827.1:0-57624 GCA_015844335.1 Chrysopogon serrulatus
CCTGCAGACAATGACACACTTGCCTGTATAAAAGTAGCTAGCTTCTTATGCTGCCATTTCCGCAATGATCAACAATAACAGGAGAAGAGGAGCTAAAAGAAAGAACAAGATACATTATCTTGTGTCTTACATTGGGACTGGGATGCAACGGGAATTCAGGGGAGGGCCGTGGCAGAGTACCCACGTCCACAAGGCATTGCTCGCTGCAGCATGAAGCCCCAGGCAAGGCCGAGATGCCCTGCAGTGTATCTTTTTTTCATCAATATCCTAGAGTGGATATGGATGTGTTAATGGACGCTATATTGGTGCACACAACATCTAAGTACAGTTAGAGAGACGGAGCAAAGGCCAGGCTGGTTCATTGTGCTGCCATCAAGGTTTTTTAGTCTACATCAGCATGGCATGAATATCTGAGTCCATTGTTGAGAGATCGAGCAAAGGCAAGACTATTTCCAAACCGGGCCATCGGGGTGCTTATTAGCAGTAGAGATAGAGATGAGTTGACACATTGGTGCATATGACAATATTAATAGCTTTTTTTTTCTCAATTTACTGTTTCCCTCAAAGGACAAGATACAATCTCATCCCATCCCCATGAGGTCCCAAAGATCACTCCATGTCACTGGAGCATCATAGCCTCTCCTTCGAGCAGTTATAATCGCTGAATGATAATGATACATCTGATGTTTGTGCAGATCTTACATGGTGTTGTTACTTGTTTCAGTTCACTTCTTTTGTTGCATTAATTGATCTTTAGGATCCCTTTGCGTCACCAGAACACTGAATATAAGTTTGCAAATCAATGGCACTTTAAGTATACTTTTGTTTCTAGTAAAAAAGATAGACAATACAATATAGCATGACGACTTATCCAAACTTGATGAGTAGAGTGAGTTATTAATTATATTATTTACGTGCCATGCCTTTCACACAAATTGCATGCACATGATAACCAGCTGTCATCAGTTATCTACTACCATACCACACGTAAATAATACAACGTCGAGTCCGCAGTTAGTAATGCAAAATCCATAGCCAAAGTATTGGCAACTAAAAAAAAAGGATACATGTTATTTTCCTGTGTTTTCCTTTATGATTTTGATGCGCATAATAATTGAGAGGTAGGTCAGATGCCGCTCCAAACTAAAAGCTCTTGGCTACTGCACAGACAACGATCTTTCCTTGCCTATAAAAGTTGCTAGCTCTTTGCACGCTGCCATTGCTGTGTTTAACGAGAATGGAACAAGAGGAACTAGAGAGACAAGAGATATATTTAGATGCTCTTGTATCTACTCTTACATTGGGGTGGGATGCAATGGGAATTCAGGGAGGATCATGACAGGAGGAACCAGCAGTCCGCAAGGCATTGCACACTGATGCAGGGCAACGAAACCATGCTCAGCTGCATGTGCATCCCCTTTGAAGCCAATTATCAGGGCTGGATACACATCCGAGAACACCATTAGTGGAGAAGAAGTCTAGACACAAATATGGGCCCCCGGCACTATGGGTCCCCAGCGGTCGCACCGGTTGTCCTCTCTCTAGTGCCGGGCCTTTCACACAATACCGGGAGATGGAGCAAATGCAAGGCTGGTTTTGATGCCTTCAAGGAAATTTGTCTACAACGGCACACGCGAGGTCACTCCTCGAGACAGGCTCTATTTTTTTCGCTAATTGCCCTTGAAGACAAAATGACATTGCTTTAATTAATTGTCTTGATTTCCACCACCAAAATGCCCAGCCTTATCATTAGTTAAATATATAAAGTACTAGCAGGGGAGCCCGTGCTTTGCACGGGCAAGTTTTTTTTTTTTTATTATTCAACACTGCGCGTTACAGGTGTTTGTTCATCGTGATCTGGTACTGTTCATCATGACCCGGCACTGTTCGTCGTGTCTGGTACTGTTTATCGCGAACCAGCACTGTGCTCGTGGCCCGGCACTGTTCCCCCGGTACTGTTTGTCGCGGCCCTGTACTGTGCTCGTGGCCCGTGGCCCGGCACTGTTCCTGTGAACAGTGCTACAGTAGCACATTAAATAGCGGCTCAGGTTCTATATCCACTGTTCCTGTGAACAGTGCTACAGTAGCACAGTAAATAGCGGCTCAGGTTCTATATCTTATATATGATTTGATAATAAAGTATTTGATAAGTTTTTAATCAAACATGAGGCCGGGTCGTCCTCTAAAGCATGTGTGTATTATAAATGAGATGAACTCAAGTACAAAGAAGAAAATATTAAAAAATATTATAATAATAAAATCTTATGGTAATGGATCGATTACATGTAAATAATTCTGCTTTGCTGTAGCGTAAGCAAGGAAAGTATCTAGCCAACTTTTCAGGATTAATGGAAATTGAATGTATATACCATCTAGACATCTTCATTGGTGAAGTATATGTGAATATGCCACAACTGTATTTTTTTGAATTCAATATTCAAAATTTCATAATATTTATAAATTTTCACAGAGAACTGTGCCTTTTCAAAGTATTTGAATGTGCCACAACCCTAGAGCCCCTTCAACCATTTACGGAGGCGGCCGCCAGATGTGCTCGCCTTCATAAATGATTTCAGCTGTCTCTCATAACTCATTTTCTAGTAGTGTACTCGAACTTTTTTTTATCACTTTTGGAAATTTTATAAATGCATTGAAATTTTCACATATATTTCACCAATGAAGATGCATGGTGGACGCAGGCTACCCATCACGACGGATTGGCCCAGCACGGCACACCTCCCATGCGTCTGTGGGAAGAAGAACCTGATAGAGGATGACATATGGGTCCCACATGTGGTTTTCTACTAGGATGGGTTTGGTAGGTTTATTTTTGGTAGTGTTGCCGAAGAAATTAAAACAACGAGAAAACTAAGTAGTATCCAATGCAAATGGGTGGCTACCCAAACAGATAAGTAGGGAGGGTCTGATTTGGGTAGCATTGCTGGAAATGCTCTTAGGGAGCCTAAATTGATGGAATAGTAGAGTGCTTTAATGGATGGAAACAAGGGTAGACTTACTTAGCTTTAGCAATAACATTCCATTCATTATTTCAGATGCTTGGCATCAAATCCGATCGAGAAGTACACACAAGTCAGCCAGCATAAGGCTATATATATATACACACACACACGGCAGCGCTATTCTACACCCTAGGTGTAGAATAATATTCTACACCCAGTAGCTAATACTGACTGATACTGAGTAATACTAACCAAAAAATACTAAACAATACTTAACGATACTGAACCGCATTCAGTATTAGTCAGTAGTTGGCGTTCAGTAGTGTTCAGTATTTCTGAATTTTCTTCAGTATTACTCAGTATTAGCTACTGGGTGTAGAATATTATTCTACACCGAGAGAGAGAGAGAGAGAGAGAGAGAGAGAGAGAGGGAAGCACCCAAAGCATCATCATATCCACAAACAGACTGTACGCATTTGGTTCTTTCTCAACTTTGTTTTCAACAATAGGTGCTAAAATTTGGTAAACTAAGATGGGTGTATATTAAAATCATTTGGTAAACTAAGATGGGTGCACAGCAATGTAGTTGCAGGCAATATGATCAAACCTGAGATTATTTTAATTTGATGGTTTCTGCTGTACTATTTTACTTATCTCTAAGCGCCACAAATAAATAAAATAGAATTGCAGAGGTCCTGTAAGCCTTGCAAACAATTGTCATGTTACAAAGACATTGACCTATTCAAATATTCACAATCTCTCAGATACTACAGAAAGCCATCCACATATAGACAAATCAGTTCAGGGAAATTACACCTTTGATCCCTTCAGTCAGGATCTCCATCGTTGTTTTTTTAGTGGCACTGCAAAAACGAAACATCAAAAAAATCAGCAGAAATTGGATGGGTAAGAATCAGTGTTAATTGGATTGCCAACAGCACATGCAGCATGGCTGGCAAAAGGTAAAAATGATGGCATCCTAATTAATCTCTGAACTAAATATTTTCCAAACTAAAACCATCTCTAAAATAAACAGCAATATGGAATCTATGTACTAAATCTTGAAGCAGATCTGAACTAAACAATAGTATGCTATCTGAATACTAAACAATGTAACAGAAGTGAACCTAGTTAACCTCTGAAATAAACAATACACAAAAACATGACAGAGATATAGAGCCTCAGCCTACAGCAGCTTAATCCTCCTTCAGCACACAAAAACATGACAGAGCTAGGTAATTCAATTTTATCCTTGCATACATACTACTTTAAACATGTACCTGAGCAAACAATGTACAGAATGTATGATTCTTTGTCCAAAGGTAATTCAGTTTAGCATCCCACAAGCAAAACAAAGTATAGATACTGGGAGCTGAAGTCACACTATATATCAAAGCCGACAATCCAGTACTTTGTGTTCTTCAAGTTTCCAAAGTTTTAATGATCTTATTAGTGGCTGATGCCTCTTTCCGTTGCCATAGATATTTGCATGCATCTGTAACCTTGTTCTTGCTAAAATTTTAAAGAAACAAAGCTACCACGCACACAGTGATGCAGTCCAGTTATTAAAGATAGCAACACCAATTATCACTTCATATGAGATTCTAGAGCGAATATAAAATTTGAGATGCAGATCCACAGCCAGCAAGGGACTTTTCATAGAGCCACTAATATTTCACAGCAGAAGACTAAATGTGAGGAAGAAATAAGACCATTGCCTTACGAGCTCTGGCTTGCAGCAGATCAATGGAGGCCTCGTCTTTCATCTGGCTCAGCTCCTGCAGCAGCAGATCTATGGCTTCATGCGATCACAAATCGAAACAGAAACAAACAAGCGAGGAAGAGGGGAAGGAACAGAGGGCTCACAAACATCATAAGGGCTCCTCACTCACGAGCTCCTCCAGATCTGGAGTCACTGCCTTCTCCAAATCTCTGCCGCTTGCCGCCGGTCGGTGACTGGGGCTCCTCCTCCATCCTCCCACCACCACCTCTAGCAGCACCTGCCTAAGACCCTTCTCTCCAAGCCAATGATGTCGTACACCTCGTCTCTCTTCCCCGTTGCTCAACATGAACACCATTGGATGGATAGGCAATCCACACGTACCTGAGCCATCCCCATTGGGTTTGCGTGGGAGCAGGTGCGTGCTTGGGGAGGGGGGCCTCCAGCCCACCGTAAGGCGTCGGGCGATGGGGGGGAGCTACAGGGAGGACGGCGAGGGCCTCGCCGCCGCCGCCGCGGGCGCGCCGCCGGCTACTGCCAAACCCTAGCGCCTCGCCGCCGCCGCCTCTGCCCGCGCCACGCCAAGGCCGCTGCCGCTGCCTACCGCGGCGCAGGGAGGAGGAAGGAGGGCGGCGCCGCCGCCGCGTAGGGGAGATTGGGAGAAGAGCAGCGCGACGCGAAGGGGAGAAGAAACCGCCTCGGCCAGAACGATACAGCGAAGGGAGAAAAGAGATAGTCGGGCACCACTCTGACCAAATAGTGCTAAACGATGCATTAAGATTGGTGCATGGCCAAGATGGCCAATTAAATAAACTAATATTTTAGCCAGGTGATCTGTGACGCGATTTAAGAAAATGAGTCACTGATAACGCCTTCTATCAGTGACGCGTCCAGAGAAAACGCGTCACATTCTTTATCAGTGACGTGTCTTCGTAACCCGCATCACAAATACGACCATCTATCTGTGACGTGGCTCAGCAATACGCGTCACATTTTTTATCAGTGACGCGTTTTGTTTGCAAGGGTCACTGATATAGTGTTATTAGGGACGCATCTTGTGCCTAGACCATGGGTAACAGCTAATCAGTGACGCGTATTGTTAACCCGCGTCACTGATATTCTATTAGTGACGTGTTTTTTTTCTGAGTCACTAATCGAGACGTCACTGATAAGCTTTTCTGGCATAGTGATCTTCTATTATCTGGAATACTCAACTAATTCCAGATAGAAAAGAAAAGAAGCTAAGATATCAAGTCTCGGGGCTAGCTATTTTTTTGAGAGAACATAAATATAAACTTATTGTAACACACGGGGCAGGGGGATGAATTGGGCTAGTGGATTGGAAGAAGAGAAGGGAGGAGGGGAGGACGGGGGGGGCGGCGCCCTAGGGTCAAGGCGGCGGCGGCGGCGGCTTAGCAGGGGGCGGCGCGGAGGGTGCAAAGTGGTGGCGGCGTGGGAGAGGGAGGAGGAAGAAAGGAGGCGCGGGAGACTGAAATAAAGGACTTTCGTCCAATTACTTTATGATCTTATCTGATTATAATACTTTAATATTTATAGTTCCAAGTGGACTCTAACGGAAAAGTTCTTATTAAACATGAACTTTCTAGTTTCTTAATCTTAATTACCTAATTAATTATAATAACAATATAGATAACTTGCAGCGATGAAGCGGCAGCGGCGGTGGCGGACGGTGGCCACTAGTATAGAAATGATTTTGCGAGGTGGTACCCTTTTATTAACCATGGCGGTCAAAAATCAAACCGTCACGAAAAATACCTTCGATTTGCCATGGTGGTTATTTTTTATTTTCCGTGGCGGTTAAAAAAAACCGCCACGGTAAATACATTTGCAGTGGCGGTGAGCAAATGACCGCCATCGTAACTCAGGCAACCGCCACGAAAAATCGCAGCCCAGATCCGAGCCCAGGCAAAAGCCCATTCTACCGGGCTCATATATATACGATAGCTAACCCTAATCTCCCAGCCGTGCCCCTCACTTCTCTCCTCCCTCTCAACGAGCACCAAGCAACAGACAATGGTGGCGCCCCCTCCCCTCACTTCTCTCCGCCCTCCCTCACCTTCACCAGCGAGCATGCCCCCTCCCCTCTCCCTCCTCTCTCGAATCAGCCGTGGTGGCGTGCCTCCCCCACATAAGCTGCGGCAAGCTAGACTTGGGCAGTGCAGCGGCGGCTACTACCTCTCCGAGCGACAGCAAGTCGGATCCGGTCGAAGCAATGGCAGCGGCGACCCCAGCACGCAGCGGCAAGCCAGATCCGGAGGAGCGGCGGCGGCGGCTACTCCCTCCAAGCTGTGGCGAGCCGGATCCGAGCGGAGCAGCGGCGGCGGCGGCGTCCAAGCAGCAGGGCGGCTCCGGGCGGCGGGCAAACGAGGTGGAGGCCATGGCCCGCCAGCGAGGCGGGGGGGGGCGGATGCAGCGCGCGACGGCCTCTGGGCACCCTTCCCGCGGGACAAGGCGGATCTGACCGGCGTGCTATCGACGGCGGCGAGGCGGATCCAGTCGGCGTGCCACTGACGGCGGCTGGAGAGGTTGAATCCACGGTGAGAGGCCGGATCCCGGCGGGTGCCAGCCGGGTCCACGACTGCCAGCCAAATCCGGCATGGCCAGGCACCAGTGAGCGTTGCTGTGGCGGTGCGCCTCATGGATGGGCTTGGCGAGCCCACCGACGGGCTCGCTGGGCCTGTCGTTCTTTTTTTGTTTTTCTGAATTGATTTACCGTGGCGGTTAAATCAACCGCCACAGTTAATCATGATTAACCGTGACCTATAGTTCGTGGCGGTTGATAAAACCGCCGCGGTAAATGCTAAATGACCGTCACCGTTAAAAAACTGTTGTAGTGGGCGGTAGGGCCCGCGGCCCCTTTGCCCCCGTGCGCGCAGGAGGCGGTGGTGGCTAGGATAGCCGCCGCCTCCCCTGATGCCCCACACCACCCTCCTCCTTTGGCGGGCCATAGGGCCCATTCCCCTCGGGACCCCCCCCCCTTTTGGCGGATCCACTCTTGGGACCCCCCCTTTTGGCCGATCGACCCTGTAATTTGTCACTGTCTTTATTGGATGTGTGACACTTATAATAATCCAAAATAAATGTCTGAGCATCATTCTTTGCATGGCTCTTCTGATCATGCACGCCATGACAACTACATCCAAAATAAACTTGCATGTACACAAACACCCTGATGATAAAGTTGGTTACAAGTTTAATTTCCTACTGTGTGTGAGATGGGAAAACCCCACTCATCGCAATGAAGACAAAAATCAAGATGCATGGGACAAAAACCTCATTCGTAGTGATTCATGAATGCTAGAAAAACCTCTTGATCTTGTCGCAGTGAAGGTGTAAGCGAGTATATATGGACAAGGAAATTAGTAGATTGATATTGGAGACAAGGGTGTACAATATTTAGGCAAGGATCACATAGACTTTATAGAATACACCCAATCAACGGTGATCCTTGCCTAATCTATCATCTACACATCCCTTAGGAGGGCTGCCGCACAGCCCCTAAAGCTGGGGCACCGGGGCACCTAACCCCATATGGCCTGCAATACAACTCTCTAACAGAAGGTCATGTAGAGACAGAAAATCCTGTTCGTCGCAATTAATACATGTGAATCGGGATAGCCCTCTCTTTGTGATAAAGATGCACTAGCTGGGATTGCCCCGCTCATAGAAATGAAGTCCGCGAGACAGGAACACCCCTCGTGGCCATATAAAGACTCGCAAGGGGAATACTATGCTCAATGCAATGAAGATCGATGCGGGAGTCATCATTTCCTGTCTCTTGCAGTAAAAATGCACGGTCAGTAACGCCCCATCTCATGGCAAGTCAAGATACATGATCGAGATGGGAATACCTTTTTTCGTTACAAGAAAAAAAAAATCTAAGCCTGCTCCAAGAGCACATGGTTTTATGTGTATTGTGGCTTCAACCTTTCTATATATACCGCTCCCGGGTGCCATTGTACCTAAAACATACACATTCATACATGCCATTGACAACAAAGCACATAAGACTACATGTATATAGCTGCTTATATGTACGTTATTTTCCATTATTGCATCTTCCTTTCTTTTCCTATATATATGGATCGGATCAGCTCAAGCTTATCTGTAGGTGCGGCGGGATTTAAACCTCAGAAGGATGCCGATATAACAGCATCCATTTGCGTCCATATATAGGTGCCAAGTGTGTAGGTCGATAGAGATACTGGGTTAGACACTGATATAAATGGTGATAGAGATCGCACTTATATTACCCGTGGATCGGTGAGACATTGTAAGCATAGAAGGCATCAGGAATTGTTTGCCTCTCTTCCAGTTTCTGACACAGCTCGCCACATGAATATCATGACCAAGTCTTCAATGGCAATCTCAAGGGGCCAGCCAATCAATGTAGGCAATACATTGAACCCCCGTACTGCTCCTTCGGCTTGGGAGTGAACTCAATCAAACATAGATACGTCCGGCTGTGCTCATTGCTATGGTTCACTTGCCCACAATTATTTCTGCCACGGCTAAACATGCTACAGGGACCGTGGTGGGTACAACAAGTCCAGCGGCCTCCGATCCATCTGTGGTGAAATAAACAAGAAGACCCCAGGGTGGATGGGAAATACATGAGAGCTGAGACAGACGATGAGGACTACAACGGCTAGCATCCAGGCCATGGCAGCGCCTACACCGGCCACCCCTTTGCGAGCGGGCGCTCCTGCAGTATAGATTGCCGATTCAGTGCCGATATTTGTATTTTGCCATGCTGGGTATAGTACTGATGAAATTGAAGTGGAAGTCTTCACAGCATTGCTTATCAGCTCTCACATGTCTTCCGTTTCCTCCGTTGTGTACTGCACTGCTGTTTGTCTCATTGATGATTGGTATATATTATTCTCCATGTGTGTACTGCACTACTGTGTGTGTTCAGAACCACTAATAATTAACTAACTAGTTCATGTAATTCCTCCACTAGCTACACACTCAACTACCTTTTGAATGTAATTCCTCCACAAGCTACACACTGGACCGCCTTAATATGTACTCTTGGTACGTTTCAATGCAGCGATCATGACTAAGACGAGAATTACATTCATAGGGCGGTTGAATGTGTAGCTAGTGGAGGAATTACATGAACTAGTTAGTTATTTGTGGTTCTGAACATATAAGGCATTTTGTCGTCTATATATCTACTAATTCCAGACACCTTGGGTGCCTGAAGTTTCGATTGAGCTTTGGATTTCTTTCAGCTTCACACAGCAGTAATAGGGCATTGAGGAAAGGTTCACCCTAGCTAGTCAGCTGAATCCATTATTAGTGCTTTTTTTCTTCCATTTTTTCTTCCATTTACCTTTTATCCGTTTTTATATGAGCTGGTGCTCATCCGGTTAGGTGGCATTAAAACCTATGGGCCGGGCACAAGCTAGCTGATATAAGGATGGGGATGCAGCACCCAGTTTCAACAGTGATAGGCACCCATTTCAAAGGTCGATAGAGATAGCGGAAATGGCACTGATTTGATTATTACACCTATAGCAGTTGCATTAAATTCCGATCAAGACATTGTGTATAGGCCTAGAAGGCATCAGGAATTAACTTTCCTCGACAGTGATCTCAAACTCAGCAAGATCGCTCGTTGTGTTGACCAACTTTTCAAGGATGCCCTCAAGGTCAGCAAACATTTGTATGCAGTCTGATGAACCCCTAAGCTTGCACACCTTGCACATGATGTGCGCCATGGATCCACTCTTCCCATGCAAGCTTGAGATGCAAGGGAACAGCAATTGAGTGTGAACTCAATGAAACGTGAGTGATAGAGATGGAAGAAGCCTGCTAACGCTGGTCATTGTTGTTCCTGTTTTTGTTCTTCTCACAATTTTGTTAATTTATACATTGTAATGTTATTCAGCTGCTCTATGTGATGAAGATGCATGTTTGCGTATTGAATTTGTGTTGCTGGTCATGTTCTTGTGCCTGTGAATGTCATGTTTTTTATGCAGTTTTTTATTAAAATAAGTGACCTAAAATTCCTTATTTTCCAAACACGACAAAATACCTTATATATTTATTTTCTATTTATCTTTGAAATGTTGCTATGGCCTTGTTTAGTTTGCTTGCAAATTGCAAGTTTTTCCACTCTCTCTCCATCACATCAATTTGTACCCGCATGTATAGAGCATTAAATGTAAGTAAAAAAATAACTAATTACATAGTTTGGTTGTAAATCACGAGACGAATCTTTTAAGCCTAGTTAGTCCACGATTGGACAATATTTGTTAAATATAAATGAAAGTGCTACAGGAGTTCAGATTCTAACATTTGCAATTTTTTCACGAACTGAACAAGGCCTATATATATGTGTGTGAGGTTACACTCACTCATATGCGTGCCGACAAAGACACAAGGTAGGCTGCTCATTATGTAATGTCATATATGACTACACGAGGTAGCTGCTCATAAGTCATTATTTTACTCGTTCGGCTGAGGCCATGTCCCCGTTTTAAATAGCCGGCTATAGCCCCGCTATAGCCTTTTGACCATATTGCTGCTAAATGAATCTATTTATAATTATCCGCTATAGCCTCGATTTAGCCCGCTATAGCCCCGCTATAGCTTGTTTTAGAGGCTCGCCCCTATTTAAAACCTTGGGCCATGTACAACGGGTCTCTTGATCCCGTCACCATGATGTCAGTTTTACAGAACCTCCCCCCGACTGCGAAGAGACGGAGCCATCGTCGCCTGGCGAAGCGACGGGGAAAGCCCGTGGCCCGAGGTCGAGTCGCCGGCTCGTGGCACCGGTGTACGGTCACCTCATCGTGGATCCCGCGCGTGCGGGGCTGTGGTTTTGGCGTGCGGGAGGAATTTGTCGCGCTGTCCTCTCCTACCTCCGCGATGCTGCACCACATTGAGGTCAATGCGCCCTTCTAGTCTCTGCCGCCGGCGCTACCTCCGTCGTGCCGCTCAGATGGGGGAGCCGCCGCCGCCGCTGCCCGATCCGTTCTCTGCTGTCTCAACGCCTCTTCCACGCCCTAGCCTTCGTTCGTTTGTGCCTCAGATTCATTTTTCTGTCATGAGTGATGCTAAAGCGCTAGGCTGATGCGTGCTGCTGCTGCTGAGCAGATTTCGATTTCACGGATGAGTTGGGTTGGGCTCTCGACTTTGAGCTGTGCAGGAGTGTGATTGATTTTTGTCCATTTTTTCTTTCGTTGATGAGACTGAATCCTTTGCTGAAGCTGTTCAGGAGCACTGCATGCTGTTTTTTCTATTGACCATCCTGAGTATTTTCAGATAGAAGATGAATGTTCACATCCTGAGTATTAGTATTATTATATATGATCTGATGCCATAAGTTCAGAGAGGCTGGAACTGTTCCTCTACAACTCTGTTTGATCTGAATTAGCTACTTTTACAACTCCGTAGATCTTGTACTCTGACTTTGAATTGTTTGTGAATTGTATCTGTATAAGCACTACATATCTATCTGTTAGGAACCTTTGAACCTGACAGCATAGCTTGTTGTGTAGGGAGTTGAGAACAAGCTGCTACGATCATGTACCAGAGAAGCTGTGACTTGTGAGTTGAATGAAGCTGATGTTGATGTGTAGGAAAGTCAAGACTTTGCATTGTTCAGAATTGCAGTGAATTAGTTTTGAGAATACAGTGTGACATGTCACAATACAGTTCTAGAGTTATTAGTTGAGATGCTGTAGGCAATTATCTGTTCAGATGTTGTTTTGGTTCTGAAAAAAGAGATGCTGCAAGATTGTTCAGTATATCAGTCTCTACCAGGGCAAACATATCTTCAGTGGAACCACTAAGCCGTGAACCCTCTTTGTTATGTGAACAAAATGTTGCAATTATATATAATATATCATTTATATTGATGATTTTTTTAAAAATTATTGTAATCATGTTCAGCTTATTTAAACTTTATCTATTTTCTCAAATATCAACAATATTCATGATTGATCTTGGCTACATGTTAAGTATTAAACAACTTATAGACAACCTGTCTGTATGTCAGATTCGAGGCTCTTAGAGATTACCTCCCATCTGTAGATTGTACATGCCTTGATTCTCAGTTTCAGGATAATTTCAGTTGTGCAATCAGTATGAACAACAACTAATGCACTCGTGTATTTCTAGGTGTGGACCAACTAGCAGCTGGTGTCAGTTAACCTAGCATGCATTCATAATTTAAGCCAACGAAACCCAATTACACTATGCATTTTTCCCTTGTTGGTCTTCATTGTTATTTATACGATCATATGCTTATCCATAGCCTTAAGACTTGTGGACTGCACACAAGCCAGCTCATATAAGAATAAAGGATCTATCACCCATTTGAAACAGTCATATGTGTGTGTGTGTATATATGTATATATATATATATATATATATATATATATATATATAGGTGCCAATTCCTTAGGCGGATAGTCATAAGGGAGAGGATGCTGATGTGATTAGATCTATTGCATTTGCATTGAATTCGGAATGATGAGAGAAGGCATCAGGACTGAACCTCACTCTGCCATACTTTCTGGTGCAGCATGATACTTCAATTTCTCGACTATCTTTTCAGAGATGCCCATAGGATCAATTTTATGAATCCCGTTCAGATCAATGTCTGTGGTTCCACATCTTTTCTTTGGTGTGCACCATGACTCCACTCTTCCCATGCGTTCTTGCAAGGGAGTTGAATGCCAATTGTGAGGGAATGACCGAAAGAAGCGTGAGTGTTTGAGATGAAAGAAGCCTTCCCCATGCTTACTGCTGTGGTTCTTGTCTCCACTCTTGTGACTATGTGCTGTTCTATTTGGTCAATGCGAAATGGTGTCATCTTCAGAAATGAGCAAGCTTCAGGACAAGGTTGCAAGACCACCTTCAAGTCAGAATTTGCTTTAGTTATACTTAGAGCAAAGTCAAGATACACACCCCACATTCAGTTATAGCTAGAAGCTTATGTATAATTTCCCTTATTTTCTTTATAACCTTTTTATGTTTCTTGATCTCAGATTGTAAGAACTTCACTTTATTTTATTCAATAAAAGCACAGTAGGGGACCCACTCATCCTGTTTACCCTAAAAAAATGACTGAGTTCATGCTAAACTGATTCCTATGAAATTCTTACATGATCCCTATGAAATTCTTGTGCTCCAAAGGGGCCAGTTAATCTTTTGGATTTGGTTCAGTTTGTTACTTTTTTTTTTTTTTTTTTGCTATTGTTACCACATGGCTGATGGCATGGTTGAACTTTAGTTCTGTGTGCATAGCTAACTCTCTCCCTCCATAGGGCGTTGTAACTCAATATAAGTGATGCACATAATCTCTACTCAGGTACATGTTTGCCCCTTCGCTAACTTATGGCATGTTCCGTATATATACATATATAGTGTCTCAAGCTCATTCAAATTCAGCACAAAGGAACCACATAGACACAAGCCAAATACATATAAGGGCATGCAGGATATGAGATGCAACACGTAATAGGGGCCAGTTGCTTCTTAGGCAGATATATACAGATAGGCCTTTCGAAAAAAGATGTATATACGGAGTATACAGATATATAGTGGACACTGATGTCGTCATAGAGATCGCTCATCCATTCGATTGGGATTTACCAAGGACATTGCATAGGCCTAGAAGGCATCGGGAAGTAGCATGGCTCCTTTTCAAATTCTGGCGTAGCATGCAGCTGTAATCTGTTCTACTTGTTCAGAATGCGGGATGTGCACGAGAGCTCCTCAACCACCAAACGTGAGGAGGATGCGTGTGCACCTTTTCCTTGGTGTATGTGCACTACTGTCAGTAAACCTTCAGTTAGCAGTCTAGAATTCATGTAATGTTCTCTCCACGTGAAATTGCTCTTCCCACGGGCGTTCCCATACTTAGCAACCATACAGGGCCAACTTTACTATCTGGACCTAATATAAGCCCAACAACATTCTCAGAGATTGTGAGTGGTCAGGGCCTAGCCCAGCCCAGCCCCATGAGGGCTCGTTCGGTTACAACCATAAACCAAGGGGTTTGGAGGAGATTGAGGGGGATTTAAACCCCTACAAGTCAAATTCCCCTCCAATCCCCTCCACCCCCTTGGATTGGGGAATAAACGAACAAGCCCTGATAGGGACTGGGCAAGGAAGCATCACGGTCACAGGGCCTACCCCGCCTCCGCATCGGGCTTCATTTCCAGCATCTGCAACCCAGCCTCTCGGCCTGCTACTGGCAACACAGCACAACCAAAGAATAGCTCTCTGTCACAGCTTCTGCATGTTAGTGTTTAATTTTCATGTGGTTAATCTCTATTATACTTTGTGATCTAGAGCAATTTGTCATCAACAATATAAAACACACATGCTAGCTGCTCGATATTCTAACTCATTTTCTGGCTGGATCTCAGCTTCAGCATATATAAATTCAGTTGTGGAATCAATAGGTGCCAGCACCTTAACCTCGATGGACCAACCAGCGGCTGGTAAGGTGTAAACTTAACTTGCATATATGTGCCATTCAAAGTTTCAAACCCAAGCACACGACTGTTATATATGGACAAGGTTAGGTAGAGGCAATGCATGCCTATATAAACCTGAGGTGTACAGTGTGCACACACCACACGCAAAATCACCACGCAATGCCTATTTGCCCACCATATGCGTCACGTAGTGACAGCTGCCATTTCATTATCATCGATGATCCATTGTGTAGGCCTGGAAGACATCGAGAAGCAACCTCAATTAATTTTGCCAGGTCGCTGAGCATTCCACTAGTCTTGATCGGCTTTTCAAGGATGTCCCCATGGTCGGTCGTCGGATGTGGCTTATTAGATTTTTGCAGTTGTGTCACCAGCATATGGGCCTGATTGTAATCAAGCTCACTTGCCAGTACATGGCATAAAATGAGGACATGGTTACGGTCATGTATGCACCTTGCCCTTGTGTGCACCATGGTTTCACTAGTACCATGGGGCGTGGGAGTTAACTAAGGCCCCCTTTGGACGTCAGAGTGTTTCTCCCTTGTTGAATCAACAGAAACAATTTCAAATGGTGTTATGTTATCTGGATCTTAAATGTTTCAGTTCAGCAATTTCTTCATCAAAGTTACCAACCAGGACATGATGGTTTAGCTCAGAATTGTTTCGGAGCTTTTGACTCACTTATCAGCTACCAATTTTATTATTTTAGTAGTAATTATTTTTAGTGCAACAAATTAAAATGTTATATTTAAATTATTCTTCATCTACAAAAAAATAGAATTTTTTGAACCATATTTTTATTGATGTGATTTTTTTAAGAAACTATATATCTTCAAATGAATCAAAATCCAGCCTACCATCTAAACGATGATCTCATAAAGTGATTCAGATTCATCACATGAAACATTTTTGAAAGAAACTGGATCCAAAACGTTTTTAGGAGAACCTAGATTCCTACCAAATGCCCCTAAACTAAACATGCATATTTGAGAGGGAATAATTCTTGCCGTGCTTGCTGTTGTGGTTCCTGTCTCCACTCCATGGCTGTTCATTTGAATGCCACTTCGCCTCTTGTAACCATTCCTTTATGGTAGTTCATTTGATGGCAGTTTTGTTCAACCTTACTTTATGGGATGAATCGTTATACAAGAGAGGATTTTTCAGAGATGGGTCTTTTAATTTACCTCAGCTTCGATCTCCAAGACACGGCGGCATGGTTCTTGTTGGGGGCATGGCGGGCGGCCAGCCACCCCGCCTATCGCCCACGGCGCCAATCAAACCGCGCATCGGCCAGGGACTAGGAGTGAATCCGAACCTGAATTCGCCCCGTAGCCGTCGAATCTTCCGGATAGCGCATAGTTGGAGCGGAGCCTCGACAGCGCGTCGAATGGGAGCGGCAAGACCTCAGACAGGTGAATTCGGCGGGGTCATCACAGACGAAGCATCGCGGTGGGAGGCGAAGCGAATCTCCCTCCGAGTGCGTACGCCGAATAAGCGCGACGAATGTTACGGCCCGATTGGGGTCGCTCATTTCGCCTTTCGGCGGATGCGTCGGGCGAATGCGGCGGCTCGTCGCATCCGGCCCACTTGCTTCGTTGGCGAATGCACATAGCGAGCATCTCGGCCCACCCAGACCTGCTCCTTTCATGTAAGGAGCGGATGCTCGTGCAGATGCGTGGGCCGTGGCTGATGGGGGTTGTTCCTTCTCATCCCCCCATGGGAGCGGAGGAGACCCATCCGCTCCGCGGGCATTCTCTTATCCGGTTGCAGGTTTCGCGCTCTGCCCCCAAGGGGCGGGACGACGCCGTCGACAGGCAGGGAAGGCAGGTTGCCCGGCTGGGCCCGGGCACCAGGGGACCAAGCAGGTGACACCCTGGGCAGGCTTCATCAGGGGAAGGCGTGGAGGCCCAAGTACGGAAAAGCCCCTAGGGTTTGCGACTTCCCAGGCTGGCGTTCCCCTGGACGCAAGGGGTAAAAAGGTCCTGGAATTAGGGTGCGTTGTAACTATAAAAGGGGGAGGGGGCATCCCTCCCTAAAGGAGGAGGATGTCCTAGGTGGTTTTCAGTGCGTTTCAGCCTGCCACCTTGGCGCTTCGACTCCGTGTAATTCATTTCCTGATGATATAATACAAGTTGGTTTCCCAGAAACAATAGTTCTTGTTTCTATATATATGAGCTTATTAGCTCATTTTGTAATTAAGGTGCCTAGCATTGATGTCCAATGACTACATGCGTATAAGCCAGATGATATGAGGTTGTGGGATACAACATCTTTACCTGTGAGACATTTGTGTAGGACTTGAAGGCATTGGGAATTAGCCTCACCCCTTTCTGAATTTTGAGCAGTAGCCTCTCTTCAACCTACTCGTGATCAACTTCAACCTACTCGTGATCAACAACGTTATCGAGGGCAGATATCACTGCTACCACTATGCCGCCCGATGAATCTCTGATGGTGTGGTTCTTTCTTTTGAAAAAAGAAAACGTTCCCGGCTTTGTGGTCCACTTTTGGCTGGTCAGCTTTGTATATGCATCATGCATGGCTCGACCACTTCTATGTGAACTCATTGAAGCCAATCATATCCTGTCATGGTTATAGCACTGCTTCAAGCATGAGTAATATATAGAAACCATGCAAGGCGTTTCCACTAGCCTCTGCCTGAGTTGAGCCATGGTTTGCTATGGGGCTAGGACCCAACAAATTTGATGTAGTTCTTCCAAGAATTAGAGAGAGAACTTATTACGCGAGATAGCTCAGTCTCAACTCTCAACTCTCAAGCCATGCATGGTGACAGAGATGATGTAGCTGATGTGGATCCTCCCCTTCGTGCTCTTGCATTCCTCCCCTGTACTTCTTACTTCTAGAGAGTGATGAGAAGCAGCCGGTGTGTAGGCATGCTGACAGGTATGGCTGGGATAAAGGTGGGGTGTGGCAAGAAAATAAAGGCATTGTCCGATTGTTAGGCTGCCTCGCGCTGATCATTGACGGTGGACATCTCAACTTGAGATTTAGAATTTCAAATTTTGTTTAGGTAGGATGGTGCTACATGACATGCATGCTTAACCAAAATACAAGATTGTTAGTTAAGTCTTATCTCTATATGCTACTTTCTAAAATAAAAACGTTCAATTTAATCTATAAGATGAAAAAGTCACCCTTTCAGGCCCGGAAGATCGTTTCGCTTATGGCGACTAGCTTCTACAACCCACAATGGCTGAAGCTACCTTGACTGGATGAATGAATAATTTGTAACCACCATGGGTTCGATTGAGGACCTGTTGGTCAAAGGAAAGGGGGGCTGATATCTGGACAAAGACATATGAGGCGAGAGTCTTTCGTACAGTTCCTTTGAGAAGGGTGTGATACCACCACCTATAAGGCCTGATGAGCGGTCCACAGAGCTGCATCCCTACTAATCACTCGGTCTATGCACATCACTCTTTCTAGGAGGTTGGCTGCCTATCCTAGATCTTCCCATTTCCAAGAAGATCCAAGCCAATCACTATTTTTCTCTAAATCTGTAATCCATCTATATATTCGTGTTTTACTTAAAGTTCTTTGGATCTTATTTATTCCTTTAGATAGTGTTTTGGTGTTCTTATATCATGAGTGTTGTCATTTGAATTATCATTTTGTGATTTACTTTGTACTAATTGCATGATATTTGAGCCCTTGCGTTATTTTGAAACATCAGTTACCTAGGCAAGTCGAGGATTTACATTATTTTTTTATATTATTTTTTTACAAAAAATACATACAGATTAAAAAATAATCACATTTAAAACCAGTAAAAATGGCTAACTTTGTCCGTTTCCATATTTCAGTAGTGAAAAATATATGGTTTTTAAGATCCATAGATAAATTTAGCCCCCGGCCCAGCTGTAACTGAATTGTAAAATGTAATTTCTTCCTTACCACGCACACACATGGAATAAAATGTGATCACCCATGCCAAGTCGAGGATTTAAATCCGGGTGGATAGGTTCCACCACAAAGAACTCTAACCAACTGATCTATGAATAATTGGTTTCACCATGCCAAAAAAAAATAAGCCTATGGATGATGCCAACTTTACTACATAGACCTAAAGCCCAACAACATTTGCTGCAGATTCGAAGGGTGATCTGAAGCCTAGCCCAGCATAGTCCCATTAATGGAATAGAGAAGCAATGAGTCCTTGAGGCCTTGAGGGGAGACAGAGTGGCTGCCTCTGATTCCTCGTTACACAACACATTAGTATGATAAAAATAAAGGGCTTCTGATGTGTATTTATACCCATGAGGGTACAAGTATGAGTAAGTTCTTTACCTGCATGCAAGTACGATTATATTAATCTATAAACTCTTAGAAAAACAAACTCACTAGATGATTTTTCTCTTCATGCAAGATGTCCATATCATTCCCCACTAAATGACTTCACTAAATATTTTCTCTTCATGCAAGATGTTCACATCATTCTCCACTAAATCTATGTCATCTCTTATTAATTATAAAAATACTTTAAATCTTTATAATCTATTAACATACGAGTCATCTACTTATCCTAGGTTTTTCTTCTATTAGCTTAACAATTTTTTTCAAGATTTGATACAATCAAATATATATGTATACACAGTATACATACTAATATAGTAATGCTATGTATATATCAGATTTAATTTTAAGAAAATCCCGTGGCAATGCACAGGGTATACTTCTAGTAGGCAGAATAATTGTGTCTCATGGGTGTGAGTAGCATCAGAATAATACTACCCGGCTGGTAGGTATTCATTGACATCCCTATCTCATTTTATTAGATGTTTTAAAACTCAAAGACGACACACACAAGCTAGCCCATATAAGGATGATTGATGCTGCACCCTTTTTTTTAAGCAATCGGTGCCTACTATTGCATTGTATTTTTTTTATGAGATGTTTATGTAGGACTAGAAGGCATCGGGAATTAGCCCCACTAAATTCTGAAGATCGGTACAATGATATCTTCTCAAGCGTCAACCAACTTGTCAACGTTATGTTCAAGGATGGGTATCAAAATTATGTAGCCCACTAAACAGCTGGTCTAATTGTTTGCTCAAGCACCTTTTGGGTGCATCAAGAGTCGACCTCTTTTATTGTGAATTAGTTAAAGCCAATTCCAATGTGGTGGGTGCTTCTTCTCGAGTAATTTAAGATAGGGTGCCACCTTCTCTGTTTTTCATGATATATCTTGTATTTCATGAAAACAGTTGCGATAAGGCCTAATACTTGCAACTATTTCTATGTTGTTGCAATTAGAAACGTGGAATTATGGTCAAGATATTTTAAAATCCATAATTATGTTTTGGTTTTAATTTCAATTTTCTAGCAATAATTTCATCAATCAGCACGTGATTTACTCCAAAATTTATAAGTATAATTTTTTGGCTTGTCAAATTCATGTGATGGAGACCTTTGAATGACATGAATTACTAGCATCATCCAAATTGCAAAATTTTGAATATACAATCACCGAAAGTGATCGAGAAAATAATGGACTCAAATCACACAATTTCTTGGCAATTATATATTCATTTGATTTTGGCCACCAAATAACACAAGAGACCAATAATCTCAAATCACCTGAGAGCCTTAATTGGTCCCAAAAATAAACAAATTTCTTATTGTTGTCTTCCAATCCACATGAATATAGTGTTTTCCCAAAAGGTGTGTTTTTTTATTCTTCTCTTACCATCCACAATTACGCATATTAATTGCAAATTTTGTGCAAAATAGAGGTTTACTTATATCCAAGGAGTAAAAAGCTACGGTATGTGATCTGGCGGCTTTCTAGTGGTGAATGGATCGACCGGAGCAAACCAGCAATGAGGAGCTAAACTTCTGGCTGGGGAGCCATGCTGGCACTCAGATACTACATACACCGCCCGCCCCAGCTAGATGTTGTCTGTTAGTTGGGGTCAACTGGTGACAATCCTAAATTAAAATGATTTGGAATGGGAATACTCAGAAGAAGCAGGAACAGGGAAGGTGCAAGGTGTGATGGTTTTGCCCACCCCGCATCAATATCATGTCATGGCACACATGGCACATGCATGTGACACGACCTTCGTCTCTCTTAGCTTTACAACAAGTGTACACATACCACCTATTTCGGTTAAGTCAATATTTAATCAAATTCTCATGCACATGACAAAGACCGTGAAGCGTCTAGAATTTTAACATGCCCCTTAGAATTTACTCAGTTTAATTGAAATAAAAATGATCCAAACCTAATTATAATCCCAACATATTCATGGTAAATAAGTGTTAGTAAGAATTAAAGCAAGGTTTCTGAACCTCGAGCATAATACAATTTCGATGGCATGCATGGTTAACTTAGTCCCCTACAGACACCATCTAGGTAATTAACTTGTAAGGGGACCGGCAGTTGTAGTGTCAGACTGTCTTGCTATTGAAGAGGTCTTGGCTTTTTTTAAACCAGGAACAGAGGTTACCAGTTTTATATTAAAAAGCAGGAGAACCAACGAAGGGTGATGTAAAAAAAACTGTGCAGAGAAGTTCCCCGCTTCATTGCACTGTGCGGATGGACTGGAGTATTGCAAGTATATGATTGTGCACAAATCATCCAGCATATATAATTCGTCTTCAACTACTTGTTTGAATGGAATCGTTGCGCATATATAGTTTCAGTTCTGGCACTATTAATTATGTGTGGAATTAATAGCTAGTAGGAAACACAAAGGCAAGCTCTGTCTTGAATGTACCACAAGGGCAGCTCGCTTGAATGTACCACATATGGACCTCTTCTATATAACATGAGCTTATGCTTACTCAGATGCCAGGAGTGAAACCCAAGCTAGCACACAGCATAATTCAGCATTGCATGTGTAGGACTTGAAGGCATCGGGAATTATATTTGTGCCATAGCAGCGATGTGGACAGGTGGCTGAGTATGTCCTCGTGCAGCATGTGGAGACAGCCGCCTCAGCAAGATAGCCAAGAAGCCTACCAGAAGAGAAAATTTCCTCGAGAGTGCACTGGAACCTTTGGGACACGCCATGGCGCAGTATGTGGAAATGTTGGATGGACCACGCGCCAGAGGCTGTAACTGCAATGCTGATTGAGATCTTGAGCTTCCACACCATGGACGACATCCAACATGTGTGGATGAACTCGGCAAATGATTTGGTCCAATTGACATATGTTGCCATTTTTTGCTTGTGTAATTTGTGTAATGGAGCTCTTCAAATCACGTGAATTATTGGCATAATCGAATAGGAGTAGTTTACTATCAAGTCACAAAAAAAAAAGAGAATAGGAGAAGTTTAGAGTACGCAATCACCGGCGTGAGCAAGACTCAAATCAAACAATTTTTTGGAAGTTCTTTATTCGTGTCATTCTGACCACCAAATTACGCAAGTAAAGAAAAACATCAAATGACCCGATGATAGGCAGCTTGGGGCTTGGATTGGAGCCAAAAATAAGTTAATTTCTTAGAGTATTCTGGAGTTGAAAATCAGCACTAGCTCTCAGAATAGGATTCCTACTTTACATTGGATCGGAGGGCTCCCTGTTTTTTAGATGCCCTCTAGCGGTGGCTGTTCAATCCCCCTCCTAGCCATCTACATCCTATCACATACCATCAATGAAACCAAATCAAATCCAATACAAATCGTATCAAATCTATGAGGAGCCAAGAAGGAGGCCATGGGAAGAGAGGCGAAGGAGGCTGGTGCGGTTTCTCCACCAGTGTCCACCTTCATACGAGAAACCAATGACATGGCGATCGAAACTAGCCTCCTGCCTCCAATAGAATGTAGCCATGGTTTTCGCTCATATGGGATGGGCGTGGGGCCGGTGAACACTGCTCCATCATTATGGACTAGGAAAATGCAAAAGTGGCCCAAGGGCGCCTGGCGGGAGAGGAACTGAGGAGGAAGACACGACGCAACAAACAAGTGAGCACAGGGTATTTTGGTCTTGTAGCATTTTGGAAGATGCCTTTAGCCCAAAATAGTTGGGGTTAATCATCTCGTGGCTAGTGACTAGTTCGGAATTTGGCTATAAATTAACCCATCTATTTGCTACCTTTTTAGATAGGCTATAGCTAATTTAGGGCTTGTTTGATTGCACTCAAATACACCCCAATGTATACGGTTTGAAAAGAATTAAGGTGTATTTTAGTTTAAAATTTCACTTCAATGTCTCTCAAACCGTATGGATTGGGGTGTATTTGAGTGCAGCCAAACAAACTCTTAGCTAATTTTTAGTTGGCTAACAATTAGCCTATGGTATCAAATAGGTCCTTAGCCGAGAGCAATATATTCATCATCTTCAAGGACCAGCACGCATGAATTAGCTACTCATTGTGACGTCGTCACCCAACTGAATCTCAAGCGGCAACTACTTTCATCAGTTTTGAGCATGACTTCAGTGTACATGCTCCAAAATCTCATGGCCCCTTTTTATATTTATTTTTTTATTTACACTCATTCTAGAGATAGCAGTGGGTGTCTCAAATTGTTACATGACTGCCCGGGTACAAATAAAAGCTTATTAGTACCCATCATATCTGCGTTTAATTTTCCGTATACCTACCATACTTTTACTCAATCCACGTAAATGAATAATATTAACTCAATCCACCTGAAAGCAAATAGTAGGTCCGAAGCCAAAGATCAAAACATGTGGGCAGTGAATTAGGAATGGTCGTTGCAAATGCAAGATTACATAATTCAAACTATCGTGCTGACAGAATCAGAACGAAATAGCACAGATAATTCTACCATGTGCATCAGTAATGTAGTACAGAGGACCTTGACGTTTGCAGCTTGCTGACGGTTGGTTTTTACCTATAAGTTTTGCATATTCATTTTAGCTAACTATCGGTCACGACTGTAATTTCTGACAAAAAAAAAAAAAAAAACACCAGTGAATACTGCTACTCTGCTCTTCCTCATCTTGTTTCAGTGGAAGACGAAAAAATAACATGGTATTCAGATCACATCATATCATCGTGCAGAGCATGCAACTATTCGTGTTCGGCGACCAGCACGCACAAGCTTCTTGATATTACCAACATGTCCAACTGAATCTCCAACATGAACGCCGGGTATTAAAACCCAAGGGATGCTGCACACGCGCATACATATAGTAGGTCATGTTTATGCAGGATGCTGGGACTGCATCCTGCATCTTTTCAGTCCATTAAAACCCTAGGACATCTTTACCACTGTTTTGAGGGGCTGAAAAATAGAGGAGAAAACAGAGTATAGTAGGTGACCTACATAAATAAATGAATGAAAGCAGAGGAAGAGAAAACAGAGTCCACGACGAGGCCGAGTGCAAGCACGCCCGCCACTACCGTCTGATTGATATCAGCCTCAAACAACACTATCGGCCAAGTGGCTCTTGTACTGCCTGACTTTCTTCACAGAGACAGAGAGAACGCACGGCTCGCTAACCTCTCAACGCCAATGCAATGAACATGAACAGGTGGATATTTGTGCTGCCACGGATGAAGCTGCATCGTTTTCGGTGTTATTCATGCCCCAAACATACAACTGAGTCATATATCTTCATCCACGCGCCTGCTGTAGAGGCCGAAATTATATAATCTCTTATTCTAAAAAGGTATCTTCACGCCATATCGTGCAGCACAACAACGAATGCCGACCAATAAAGTCAGTGAATGCAGCAAGAGTGGGCAGCAGGATGCATGGGAGCTAAACGTGCATTGAGTGAGATAGAGCAACTCTATTTACCAGATCACCTATTATTCCTTTTCCTTATACTCCTATATATTACAAGACTTGAGGTATCGTCAAGGAGATGAGAGATCTAGTGGTAATGACAATTAGAGATTCTGAATAAGCTCAGCTTCAATGTCACAGCTCCAGCAGGGAACCAAAGTAGAACCAGGTGGAGTTGTTCTAGCAAACTAGAACCACGCTTTGCCGAGATGTAATGGGCCATTTTGGGATTCCATTTCTTAATACCATGACCAAAATGACCAGCCCACAGCTAATGACTTTATTGAGGAAAAATGCTAGGGTTTTTGGGGGTTGCTCAACAACTAGAAGGAACAAAAACTCCTGATACCACTCAGGTCCAACATGAGCCAGGCTCGCCATTAAAGCGTGAGTAATCTGCATTTCCCATGTCAAAATTGCTGAAACTTGACTACTGTAGGCAGGCAGAATTGTGTGTCATAGGTGCAGGTATAAGTGTTACTATGTCCAGCATACATATTGATTGTCATCACTAGCTCATTCAGATGTCTTAAAACCCAAGGACTACACACGCACAAGCTAGCCCATATAAGGATGTTTGATGTTGCATCTTTTTTCAGTAATCGGTGCCTACTGCTGCACTGGATTTTTTTTTATGAGATGTTTGTGTAGGACTAGAAGGCATCAGGAATTAGCCTCACTCATTCTTAAATTTTGCCACCATGATAGCTTCTTAAGTCTAAACCAACTTCTCAAGGATGTGCTGAAGTATGTGTTGAAACTATATAGCCCACTAAACCGCTAGTGTATTTGTTTGCTCAAGCACCTTTTGGGTGCATCAAGGGTCGACCTTTTTTACTATTGATTAGTTGTTTGAGTCAACATCGATGTGATGACAGTGCTCTTTCTCGAGCAACTTATGATGGAGTGCCAGCCTTCTCTTTTTTTTTCATGATGATGTCCTGTTTCCCATGAAAGCGGTTGCAATAAACCTTACCTATTGTGACTGTTTTATGTCATTGTAATGAGAAGCATGGCATTACGGTCAAAATCTACTAGTATTGTCTTACTTTTTGGAATCCATAAAAAATAGTTTGGTTTTTTTTAAGTTTGATTTTCTAACAATAATTTCATTGCATATGATTTACTCCAACATGTATCTATTTTGGCCTGTCTAATTGATACGATGGAGACCTTCAAATCACATGAACTTTTAGCGTCATCCAAATCATGTAATTTAGGCTATGCAATCACACAATTTCTTAGTTCATTAATTTATTCTGTGTTGGCCACCAAATCACAAGTGACAAGAAACCTCAATTGACCTGACGATGGGTCGCTTGAGGGCCTCAGTTGGAGGAAAAATAAACTAATTTCCTCTTTTTATGTCTTCCAATTAACATTAACAATGTATTTTCCCAAAAGGTTTATTTTCTATTTTTCTTCCATTTTTGTCCAAGATTAAGCATATTAATTGTAATTTTTGTGAAAAATAGAGGTTTACTTGTATCCAAGCTAGTAACAAGCTCTGCTATATGATCCGGCGCGTCCTAGTGGTGACTTCTGGCTAGCTGCCCTGCTGGTGTGGGCGTCAACTAGTGGGGATCCCAAATTAACATGAGCTGGGAAGGCTCGAGAGAAGCAGGAGTAGAGAAGGTGAAAGGTGTATTGGTTCGTCCACCACACCATGCCATGGCATGGTGCCGGCTTAGACCATGCCACACCACGCTTTCGTCTCTCACATTTTTATAATAAATCCACATATATAGGCCACCTATTTAAGTTTTCATATTTAATCAAAATTCCATACACGTGGGATTAAGACTTTAATGCACCTAGCTAGCATTTTAATGTGCGTCTTAGGATTTATTTGGTTTAATTAAATTAAAAATAAGCCAAACATAAATTCTTGGTAAATAAATATTATAAGACTAAAGCAAGACTTGGACGTCAAGGATACTACAATTTCAGGCATCCATAGACACCATCCAGGTAATTAACTTGTAAGCGGACCGGTGGTTGTAGTTTCAGTATGTCTTGCCATTGTAGTGTAGAGCTACTGTCGACTTTGTCCTTTTTTTTTCTTTTTTTTGAAACCAGCAAGACAGCTAGCTACCTGTTAATTTAAAAAGCAGGAGAAGCAGTTAATGGTGCTTATACAACAACAAAATGAAAAAAGAAGCTGCATAGAGAAGCATGGCATGCATATATTATTGTGCACAATTTTCCAGCATATACTGTTTGAACGGTTAGTCATATAAGTCGGCTGATAAGATAAGCCAACTGATTTGCTGTGAGAGAAAAATACTGTTCGAATGGCTGATAAACCCGGCATATAAGACAAGCGAACAAGGCAACTATGATTCGTATCTTCATCAACTACTCGTCTGAATGGAATCCCTGGTTGGGAAAGATAATTTTAATTTGTGTTCTGGCACCATTATTACATATGGAATTTATAGCTAGTAGGAATGACAAGGCACACATGGCTTGAACGCACCAATATATATGGACCTCTTCTATAAAACCCAGCTAGCACACACGCACACAGAATAATTCAGCACCCATAATTTCCAAAAGCATTGCATGTGTAACCATGAGATTGTGTAGGACTTGAAGGCACCGGGAATTTTATTTGTACTACCACAGCGACGTGGACAGGTGGCTGAATCATCCACAGAAAGTCGAGACAGCCGCCGCAGCGAGACTAGCTAAGAAGCCTACCATGCCAGCAATGAGCAAGGCTCAACCCAACCTTTGGGGTATGCAGGAACCTTAAGAAGAGTGCTTTGCTTCCTATCTAGAGAATGCACCGAATCCTTTGGGGCACGCTATGGTGCAGTATGTGGCAATGTTCGATGAATCACCACAGGTGTTGCACTGTTGGTTGAGATCTTCGGCCTCCACAACATGGATGATATCCAACATGCTGTGGATGACCTCGGCAAATGATTTGGTCCAATTAACACATGTGTCCATTTCGGCTTGTGTAATCTGTGTAATGGAGCCCTTCAAATCAAGTGAATTATTGGCATAATCTAATAGGTGTAGTTTAGCTAGAGTACGCAATCACCGGAGTGAACAAAGGACTCAAATCAAACGATTTTTTGGAAGTTCTTTATTCATGTGATTTTGGCCACCAAATCACACAAGTGAAAAAAGAAACATCAAATGACCCTGATGATGGGCCGCTTGAGGGTCTGGGCTGGAGCCAAAAATTTCTTGAGTTTTAGAGTTGAAAATTACTTCTAAGAGCAACTCTAGCGTTGGCCTTCAAAACAGACTTATACTTTACATTTGAGGGCTCCCTCTAGCCCTTGAGTTTTAGAGTTGAAAATTACTTCTAAGAGCAACTCTAGCGTTGGCTCTCAAAACACTCATACTTTACATTTGAGAGCTCCCTCTAGCCCTGTTTTTAGTCGTGCTGTAGTAGTGGCCATTCAACCCCCCTCTATTGTCATCTAGATCCTATCGCATACCACAATAAAACCAAATTAAATCCAAAGCAAATCAAATCAGATCTATGAGCCAAGAAGGACATCATTGGAAGAAAGGCAAAGGAGACTGCTGCAATTTCTGCACCAGTGTCTACCTTCGTGGTAATATCTCATAATCGATCCAGATAATTTTGATTTTTCATAATTTAATTAATTACTAAATAAATTAATAAAATTAAGAAAACAAAAAAAACCCGCTACCCCTAATCACATAAGGGGAAAAACGCATTGTGTAGCTGCCTTATGCACAAAATACCACCCCATGCAGCTTCCTGAATCGTCCACAGAAGCAGACAGCCCCGGTTCGCAAAATCATGCCAGCAATGAGCAAGGCTCCCCAATCTCACGGCCGTCCTCAAGAAGAGTGGAGCCGCCAGCCTAGAGAATGCACGAACTCTTCTTCCTCATCCATTTTCTCGATGAAACCTCAGGTGTTGAACAGAATCTCCTTCAAACATGGAGAAGATGGATGCGCCTCGGCAAATGATTTGGTCCAAGGACAAATGTGTCCATTTCCCTTGTGGGTAACCCTTCAAATCACGTGGCAAATCTAATAGGCGAGTTTAAGAGTACGCCGCCAGTGAACGACTCCAAAAGATTTTCGCATGTATCAAACCAAAGTGAAAAAAAAAAAAGATTTTTAGTGCCGTGATAACCTAAATCAAAAAGATTTTCGCATGCATCAACCTTCCTTATTTACCCTATTTTTATAAAATAAAAATTCAATAAATACTATTACCTCCTAAAGGAGGTAACAGATTATCGTGACCATTGGATCGGAATAAATGGAGACTGCTGGTGCACAGTTATTTGCCATCGAGCAAAAAGATGGGCTCCTGCCTCCACTAGAACGCAACTAGACGAAGCTGCATAATCAGTGTGGCACCAGATGAAACATTATATAGGATTAGAGGGCAACATGAAATTTTCCGTGACGCGTATGATGAAGAAGGAAATCATGAAATAGAAAATGGTGAAACTAACTAGTAAAATCTTGTTTTTTTTTTTTTTTTTGAGGGAACAGGAGGGGCTTGCGCCCCTACTGAAAGATTAATAAATTAAAAGCATCCAACACAGGGGAGTGTACAGACGGGCAGTGAGCTCAAGAGACAGAGAAAGAAACAAAGAAGATGAGGAAAATTACAATCTTTGCTCTAGCCATAAACTGATCGCAGGAAGATGCTTTTTCTTTGCCTGCCCGCAAAAGCATTGGCATGCCATCAAGATGATGACACTGTAGATATATCGATGGTAAATCCAGACACTAGATATATCGATGGTAAATCCAAATGTCCATTTCATTTCTGACAAAAAAAGGCTAGGATCACCTTGTCGCAAGAAAAGGCTATGCTCATCTTGTCTGCATTCTCAAGCGCTGAACTACGGGTTTGGTCGACCAACTTGTGTGACTGGTTTCCCTATATCAGTTTAATTCCCACAACAACAATTGCAAAGTGGCTATACTGACTTAATTGTTAGAGATCAAATTGCAGCTCGGTTATTGTCTTTCAGTGAGATTAATCTGTTAAATTGTAAACCCATGCACAATTTGCCACTTATTTTTGGTAATAAGTATCTATTAGTATGACACATACAAATACATTTTATTAACAAATTGATGATTATAGCTAGATCCATGAATAAGGTTCCAGGGACTTCTAGGAGGGATATAAGAAAATAATTCCGGTGCCAGAAGAGAAAAAAGAGTCCAGGATGATATAGTAATAATTCCATAACTATCTGACCTTTCTCGTACATATTTTATTTTTAAAAATAGATCAGTAATAGCAGAGTTGACACGGTGACACACAGTGACATCATCCACCTTAGTTAAATCCTATATCCACCCCTGGACGCATTGGAGCATGAACGTGCATGTGCAGTCATCCGGAGCAGAGTAGTCCACTTTCAGCATTATTTCAGCTGGATGCCATTATGTGTGGAATTAGTAGGAGAGACAAGACATGGCCTGAAAGTCGTAGGTATACCTGCTCCATGGTTACATGAACCTTACATATACATGAGCTGATGCTCATTCAGCTGCCTAGCATTAAAACCCCAAAACTACACAAGCACAACCTAATATATACATGTGTGTAATGTGGAATAGATTGGAGCGCCTATCTTCAATGGTCGTAGGTGCCAAGTGCATTGCATTTTTACATGAGGCATTTGCTAGGACTTGGAGGCATCGGGAAATAGCCCCATTCATTCTCTAGATCGTGGACACCGGACTGGTTCCATCTGTCGACCTACTCCTCAAGAATTTGCTCAGGGTGGGATGGTGATGGGAGTGGTGGTGCGTATATGATCTTCACGTCACCCTGAACTCCAGTCCGCAGGATATAGCCATCGATGGCCTCTGTGTGCAAGAAAAGCTCTGATCCATCGATGGCCGGTTGTGTATGGAAATTGAAGTAGTTAGAAAAATGTGGTGAACTCAGCTCTAGCAAATCACAGCAGACATGTTGAGCTTGGTTGCTGTAGTAGCTTCCTAATACGCCAGTTAGGAGCTCCAGTATGCTATAGTCCATCGTCACACTAGTGGACATGATCATATCGCTAGTATACTCACGTATTATGGTATTAGCGTGGCACAGTATTAGATGGCATCATCAGAAAATCGTCCTGTCCTTAGCTTGTTTGATGATGTCTGTTCGGTTTCCGTTTGTTCTATTTTTCATTATTTGCATATTCTAACTATGTATATCGAGTACTCATCTACAGTTAGACAAACCTACTGTCACTTTTATTTAGAGAAAAAGAGGGTCTGAAGCTTCTATACTATATCACTCTACACCAAAGACCAAACGCCGCCAAGGGGTAATGACTGGTAATGTAAACATGAAAGGGTAGTATAATCATCATAGATCAATACCCTTCTGTAGATGAGCAATCATTTGTTAAAGATCAAGCTGCAGTTTGGTTATTCTCTTTTAGTGACCTGATTAATCTATTGTTTACAACCATGCACAATTTGCCTCTTGTTTTGGTAAATAAATATTAGTAATAAGAGCAAAACAAGGTTTCTAAACAACGAGTACACTGCAATTTTGATGGTAGCAAGTCTGTGGCAAGAGCATGTTACACTACTTCAATTTCCATACACAACCGGCTCTGATCCAGCAGCTAGTATATGGGCCAGCCCCTTGAGACAATGAGAAGAGAGCAGAGCAAGCGCTTAGGAAGACAATGCACCCCTATCAGCGACACAAGCAAGGGAAGCAGGATGGTTCTCCAACGCAGTGTCGTCCCTCACTATCTGTGGGCGCCATGGGCTACCTCCAGCACCAGTAGTATCCAGCAATCGGGTGTCTTTTTCTTGGCGTGCTGCTGGTTTTCAGCTTCTCGTGGGCATTGTCAGCTTCTCCAGCGCGACGGCTGTACTCATTCTTGTACGGCTGAGAGGAGCACATAGCCACTCGGGAGGGTGAGCTTCTCCCACAGACTGACACGGCATGGCACCCATTAATAGGAGAGGTCACAATGTCTCCTTTCTTTCTTTCTTTCTTTCTTTTTGAGGGGAGAAAGGTTTTCAGATATCTCTTAGAAAATGTAGGGAAAAAGATTTTATAGGAGCTCTTCTGGGATAATCTAATCTCCTATATATTACAAGACTTATTGAATCAGGAAGGAGATGAGAGATCTAGTGGAAATGACAATTAGAGATTCTGAATAAGCTCTGCTTCAACGTCCCAGCTCCGTCATGAATCCAAACTAAGACCTCGTAATCAGCCCACGGCTGATGACCACATTGAGGAAAAATGCTAAGGTTGTCGGGGGATGCTCAACAACTAGAAGGAACAAAAACTCCTGATACCACTCAGTCCAACAAAAGGCAGGCTCACCGTTAAAGCGTGAGTAATCGGCATTTCCCATGCCAGAACTGCTGAAACTTGTTATTTATATGTAGACCTAGACTACTGTATGTAAGCAGGCAGAATTGTGTCTCATGGGTGCACGTATGAGTGGTACTATCCGGAGGGTACATATTCATTGTCATCACTAGCTCATTCAGATGTCTTAAAACCCAAGGACTACACACACTCAAAAGCTAGCCCATATAAGGATGTCTGATGCTGCACTGCACCCTTGTTTCAATAATAGGTGTCTGCTGCTGCATTGGATTTGTATTTATGAGGTGTTTATGAGTGGAAGGCATCGGGAATTAGCCTCGCTCGAATTTGAGTTCTTCCACAACAATACCTTCTTAAGTGTCAACCAACTTATCAAGGATGTGCTCAGGGTGTGTTTCAAAAAGAGTAAAATGCATGAATAGTCCATCAACTTGTAAGGGTGTGTCGATTTGGTCCATCAGGTTTGAAAGTGCATTTTTAGGTCCATAACCTTGCTTTAGGGTACACAAATAGTCCAGATCACGTCCTGTGATGAATCCTGCCTACGTGGACACCCACCGTGGCAGCCACGCTGGCTCGGAACGCGCGTGCGGCGCACGTGAGCTCCCCAGGGCGCGGTCTTTTTGCGATAGGGCCCCCCAAATGATCTGCCCCCTCATTCCCCAGTCCTCCCTCTGTCTCTCTCGCTCTCTCTCTTCTGGCGAGCGGCGGCGGCGGCGGGGGCGATCTCGGAGCGCCGGCAACGGAGTGACTGCGGACCCGCGCTGGAGTAGGGCGAGCGAGGACAGAGGAGGTGCTGCTCGGTGCCATGGATCCACGCGCTCTACTTGGTTCGGGCGGCGGCCATTGTGGTGGCGGTGGAAGCGGATCCACGGCTTTGGCAGCAGGCAAGGGTAAGTTAGGTCCCCTTCCCTTGGTCACTTGCAAAGACTGCGGTCGATTCAAGGTGGTGAGGCGGATTTCAAAGCAACCCTGGAGTGAAGGGGAGGTCTTTTACTGTTGCCCGGCGCACAAGGTAGGGTTGTTGTTCTTTGCATCTATTCCCTTTGTTTTTAGGGTTTAGGGTGCCAATTGAATCGGTTGGCTTGTGGTGCAGAGCAATGGAGAAGGCTGCCCATTCTTTAGGTGGGAGGAGGCTTACCTGAAGGTTCTGCAGTCCCCAGATTTGAGCCAAGAAGATGCAGAGTTAGTTTCCCAGTTCTTCAAGCAGATGAAGATGGAGGAGCCTGCCTGCAGTGTAGTGGTTGAACCTGATAAGTCCAATGATGGCAGTGCACTTGTAGTAGTGGCTAGTGAGCTAATTAAGCTTATGAAAGTTCAGATTGTGTTGTCACTGTCTATTCTGTTTGTGCTGGTTGTAATGGTGTTTGTAATGTTCCTGAAGTAGTCAGGAGAATTCATGTATCAGCAACTAATCTTTTGCCACTCTATTAATGTTGTCATGTTGGTTAAGTAATGAGCAGCAAGTAATTTTGAACCCTTGTGAAATTGTTGGATGAAAATAGAATGACAGATGAGCAGCAAGCAATTTTGACAGTGTATATGTTAACAGGATGACAGATAATGACATGTAACATGAAGACAATTTAAGTAAACACTTGTCATTGTGAAACCTTGTTGGTTGCTTTTATCAGCATTCAAAAGATAACAGATCCAAAGTCAGTGTTTTGGTCACAGGATCATTTGGCTTCTAGCCCTGAGCTATGGCATGCTCATATCTATACAAAAGGGTGAGCCCTGAGCTATGGCATGCTCATATCTATACTGCTACCCTATCACCTCCACAACACAAAAGGAGGGAGCTTTACAAAAGAACAGAGCAACATCTCAGTTTTTGCTGCTGCACTATCTATACAAAAGGGTGTTTTTGCTGCTGCACTATCCTATTACAGAGCAAAACACAAATGTTCTGACTTCTTCAATGCTGGTCAAGCCTTCTTCATCGCTCCTGTCTTCTTTGTACTTGCTGCCTTCTTCTTCCCTTGTTCATCAGCTGCTGCCTGGGCTTTTGCACTCTTCTTACGAACTCTAGTTGCAGTTATAGGTGGAACTGGCCTTGCTGCTGGCTGGTTGGAGGAAATAAAGGTAGAGTCAGGTAGAGGCCCTAGGTCCACATCTCTGGTAATAGTTGCCTGCATTAGGAAATGGTAAGCATACTTGCAAGCAAAGTGTGTGCTTGAATGGCAAATCAGCATCCAAATTACCTCAGCTTGCATCTGAGATACCATAGTCTGAGTCAACTGGCTTAGTGGTGGAGCCTCTGTAGCGTCATAGAACATTGTAGTCTACAAAATAGGGCTACAATTAGTATATTTTCATAGGTCAGCAACATCCAAGAGTGAGATGCAATTACCTGTGCATGTGTAGGTTCCTCGTAGTCCATATGTGAAGGGCCATTTACATCCTCTGCATTGGATGCAGCAGCAGCAGTGTTGGGTGTCATATTTGGGATGGTTCCAGCTTTTCTCAGTGCACAACCTCTCTTGTTGTGTCCAGTCCCTCCACAATATGAGCATGTCATTATAATACCATGTTTGGACAGTGTTGGTCCTTTAGGCCCTTGTATTTCGACAGGTTGCTTCCTTCTAGACTTTGGAGGTCTGCCAACCTTCTTTTCATACAGTGGCGGCTGAATTTCTGTTGCATCTATTTTCATCCATTCCATTGGGTCCTTACATGGCCAAATGTTTTGACCATAAGCAATGAGGTAGGTGGCAGTTGAGTAGCACTCTGGTAGGACTGACTCTGCTGATATTCTTTCATGCCTAAGACAAGAAATAGCATGAGAGCATGGAATCCCTGTCAAGTCCCACCTCCTACAGTCACATGTCCTAGCACCTAGATCAACAATGAAAGAGTAGTCCCTATCCTGCACCTGAAATATGCCCTGTCCTGATGGCAAAGCAAAACAAGTGTTTGCCCATTCCAAGTTTTTCTGCAGTTTCTTTCTAATTTTAGGGCATATAGACCCTACCCAGTCATTTCCAACCTCTTTCTCCTTGTTGTAAAACCTTGTCATTAGCTTGCACTTGATAACCTCCAACATACTAAGAATAGGCATTTCTCTAGCTTCTAGAATATAATTGTTGAACACTTCACAAGCATTGTTCAACAATATGTCACATTTAGGAAATGTACTAAAGAAGGCTCTAACCCAAGTCTGCGGTGGCATCTTCTCAAGCCAAGCATGTGCTTTCTGATCTGCAGCCCTCATCTTTTCCATGTTCTTGTTCCATTGGACAACTGAACTAGACCTAGCACAACTCCACAGCAAGTTCTTGAGGTTCTCACCTTTGAAATGTTGCTGGAAATTAGAGTAGAGATGCCTCACACAGAACCTATGCTCTGCCTCTGGGAACACTTGTTGCACTGCTGGTATTAATCCCTACAGTGCCCACCATTACAGCACATTACAATACATCTATTAAGTCATAAATTGGTATAGAAAGAGTACTAAGTAGTCAGGAACATACCTTCTGCTTATCTGTCATGATTGTCCAAGGATATGTATTATCAATTCCTAGATCCTGCTTCAAGGTCTCAAGGAACCACTTCCATGTGGCCAGTGACTGTTGGAATATAAGTGAATTGCCTGCCTTTCCCTATCAGCTTAAGCTTTTGGGTTGAATTGGTCGGTGCATGCAACTCAATATGGTATCAAAGCCAGAGGTCTCGAGTTCGAACTGGTAGACACAATTAAATAAAATAACTATGGCCCAAGCAATTGGAAAGAATTGCATCGGCTTAAGCTTTTGGGTTGAATTTGGGCAATCAATAGTGACTCCACTTCAACTATGGCCCAAGCAATTGGAAAATGCAAATTATACCTAAAGAAGAAGAATTATACCTCCATACTTGGTCTTTATGTGGCACCCATCCAAGCAAATGATTGGTCTACATGCTGCCATGAAGCCCCTCTTACAAGCATCCAAGCACATGTAAAGACTGCTAAATAGATTGTTATCTAGGTTGATGAACATGGTACTACCAGGATTGCTCCTTTTCACCTCATGTGCATAGTCCCATACCATGGAGAACTGCTCAGCTTCATCTCCCAACACCTGCTTCATTGCTAACCTTCTGGCTCTACCAAGCTTAGTCCTTGATGGAGTCAAGTTCCATTCTTTCTGAACTATCCTACTGAAGTTGGCCAGAGACATCTTTTGATCTGCTCTGAAAGACTCTAGGTATTTCTCTGACAGCCACTTAGAAGTACAACTCTTCACAACCCACTTTCTTTGGCAATTATGACTACCACAGTATCTCTTGATGGTCATTCCAGGAGACCTAGCATCAACTGAAGCATATAGCTCCCATGTGCAGTCCTTGTCACACACAGCATGAAATCTTGTCTGTGAATTCCTAAGATACTTGATGTCAACCCTCTCTCTCACACTGTACTCAGTTACAGCCCTCTTCACATCCACCACAGAGTCAAATAGCATGCCCACCTTGAATCTTGGATTGCTAAGATCAGATTCTCTGAAGGACTGAAACCTCATCCTAACTTCACCTTCTCCATCTGATTCAGGTAATGTCAGCTCCTCTCCTTCATCAGAATCAGCATCTGCATCACCATCTGTGTACCTGTCAACCTTCTTCTTTTGTTTCTTGAACAGGTTGCTTGTACCCACACCATCTTCTATGACTCCCTCATCAACATTGTCACAAAATAGATCATCATCCTCAGCATCTACCTCATAATCTGAATCCACAAAGTCAGGATCATCTTCATCTCCACTGTCCTCATCACCAACATATGGATCCTCCTCTTCATGAGCTCTCTTTAAATCACTGTAAAATTCTGGTAGCTTCTCATTTTCCTTCTTTTCTGCATTATGCACTTTCTGAGGGCTAAATACCTTTGGCAAGGATGACAATGGATTAGCAACAATGTCCTCCCAATTCAGCCCTGAAATGGTGTCTTCATGATCCATGTACAGTACAAAGTTCTTCACCTTATGAACCAGTGATTGCATGACAATGATATCATTGTCTGAACTAACAATCCTAAGCCCATTTGAAAGATCCTTGCCTGATAACAACCAATACACCTTGAGGAGTCTATTCTTGGGGTAATGCAGCCTTCCACAAAGCAGCCCATGTATCGCATCAAGGGACCAACTATCCACCTCACACGGTGGTCAAAATGACAGACCTTTCCATCTAAATAAGCTCTGTCCAAACCTTGACCAACAAAAACCCACCATGATGCAACTCAACTGTGAACTCTTCATCATCATTCCCCGCATGCCCCGCAACAAAGCAATATGACTACCATATCAATCAAATAGAAATTATCTAACCCTAACCAAACCCTACATCCAAACCATACATCCAAACCCTAACAACACCATCAAAAAAACTAACCATGAAACAAAATTCAGATTGAGCTACAAGCAGATCATGTCAACCAATTAACTACCATCCTAATCCAAAAAGGGTCACATTTTTAGCTCACTCACCATAGCGAGGCGGCCGCTCCGTCAGCCGCCGCAAGGTGGCCACCATCGCGGAGGTTCGCCCGCGCGCTGCCGCCGCTGGAACCACTGAGTCCAGCGGGGATCCCCTTCCTACTCCAGCGGGTCATAGATCACTCCGCCGCCGGCGCTCCGAGATCGCCCCGCCGCCGCCGCCTGCTAAGAGAAGAGAGAGAGAGAGAGAGACAGAGGGAGGACTGGGGAATGAGGGGGCAGATCATTTGGGGGGCCCTATCGCAAAAAGACCGCGCCCTGGGGAGCTCACGCGCCGAGACGCACGCGCCGAAAGCCAGCCGGGCTGCCACGGTGGGTGTCCACGTAGGCGTGGATTCATCACAAGACGTGATCCGGACTATTTGTGTACCCTAAAGCAAGGTTATGGACCTAAAAATGCACTTTCAAACCTGATGGACCAAATCGACACACCCTTACAAGTTGATGGACTATTCATGCATTTTACTCTTTCAAAAATATGTAGCCCACTAAACTGCTGGCTTTTTGTTTCTTAAGCATCTTTTGGGTACATCAAGGGTCTACCTGCGACTTGATATATTGGAGCAAAGCAGAAACTGAGCTTCTGGCCTGCTAGCTGCTGTTTGAGGGGCACCAAATTATTTATTCGTCTGACTTTGGCGACCAAATCACACATATGAACAAACACTTCAAATGACCTGACAACTGGCTGTTTGAGGGCATTGGATTGGATATTAAAATAAATTAATTCCTTGCATCCACGATTACACAACTGAACAAATTTTTGTTGTCCAGTGAGTGTTCATTTGGTTGGGTGTTGCAAGTTACAGGCCAAGTATATATTTACCACGCAGGTGCCGGTACAGTTAAGTTCATTTTACATGCATACAAGTGTGAGTACATAACTGGCGTAATTATTGTTTCTCATGGGTGCAGAGATATGAGTTGGCACGATCCGGAGGGTACGTATTCATTGCCAATACTAGCTCATTCAGATGCCTTAAAACCCAAGGACGACACACGCGCACAAGCTAGGCCATATAAGGATGTTTGATGATGCTGCGCACTTTTTTCAGCCATCGGTTCCTACTACTGCATTGGATTTGTATTTATGAGATGCTCGTAGGAGGCATCAAGAATTAGCCTGTCTCATTTTTGAATTCATCCACAATGATACCTTCTCAAGTGTCAACTAACTTCTCAAGGATGTGCTCTCAAGGGTGTGTATCAATACAATGTAGCCCACTGAACTGCTAGAGAGCATCTTTTGGGTGCATCGAGAGGGTCGACCTCTTTTACTATGAATTAGTTTGAGTCAATGCCGATGTGGTGATAGTGCTCTTTCTCAACAAATTTAAGATGTGTGTCATTTCTTCTCTTTTTTATGCTCTTGTTTTTCATGAAAACCATTGAAATAACCCCTACCTATTGAAACCGTTTTTATGTTGTTGCAATGAGAAGTGTAGCAATATGTCAAAACCTGGCAGTGTCTCTTATTTTACGTACAGTTTCTTAGCAACAGCTTTTAAGACGTCTTGGACCAGAGGTTTAGTTTGTAGACATGGAGGAATGTATTAGAACATAAATGTGAATTGGCCCTAAATTACGATTACTAACCTAATGACATATGAACACACTAAAACTCAATTAATTCGCACCACTGCCAACCCCTGCCCACTTGATGCAGGACAAGATGAGGAGATAAACCCCCGTCCTCTTGATCGAGAGGTCTTATTTGTTCCTATACTAGAAGCTGAAATCAAAGAGTAGGTACAAAGTCAAAGAGGAAACCGTAAACACTGAATTAGGGTCCAAATTGTCATTGCAAGAGTAGGTACAAATCGAGAGCTCAATCTATCGTTGCACAGATAATGCCTCAGTAAAGTAGTATAAAAGGACATTGACCTTTGCAGCTTGTTGATGGTTCATTAATTTGTTTTAACCAAGGTTTGCATATTCATCTTAGCGAATTGTTGTGTCAAAAGAAAACTACCTAATTGTCACGGCAGTAATCGATGGCAGACAAAAAAACAACACTAATATCTAAGCGAGCTCTCTCTTCTCGGACTCCTTAACATGAGCTACTGCTACTCGGCTCTTCCCCCCTCTTCTTTCAGCATTATATGTACCCGTCTTGCTCCCCCAACCATTCACACCCTATATATAGTCACGCAAAGCATGCAATTATTCATCTTCAGCAACCAGGATGCGTGAGCTGCTTGATGCTATCTACTTATCTAACTGAATCTGCAAGACGCATGGACCTTCTTTATATAGGTGAGGGCCACATCATTCAGACATGGATACCAGGAATTAAAACCCAAAGTGCTACTACTTGCATACATATATATGAGGCTATGGGATGCTTCACTCATTTTCAACATAGGTGCCAACTGCTGCATTGCATTTGTATCAATGATATTTTATATATGTTTGTGTGGGACGAGAAGGTGTCAGGAATTAGCCTCACTCATCTGTAAGTGATGAAACTGTACCTTCTCATCGAGATTCTCGACTCAATTCTCAAGGATGTGCTCGAGGTCAGATGTCACATCTATGGAGCAACCCTCGACTTCGCGGTTCATTTGCTCGCCTTCTCTGTGCACCACAGTTCAACCTTCAACCTCTTCTACTGTGAACTAAAGGAAGTCAATTTGGTCTCATCTATTCACCTGGTTGAAACATTTGACTACACAGTTCAATTTGCAACAAGGTGAACTAAAGGAAGTCAATTTGGTCGTGGTTGTTTATTGCACATGCTGCACTGGTTTTCAAGATATATAGGATGGTGCCGGGCCGGCATTCTCTTGTTGCATGATGTCACGATTTCCATTTGTTCTCTTGCTCATTATTAGCTTACTCTACTGTGCAGACAAACATGTATGAAAAAGAACATCAGAACAGAGGTTTGTTGGCACTTCCTTAGAACTTAGTTAAAAAATCGCAACATGTTTCATTTTACTTTAGTTGAGCTCAGTTATTACCTTCCTACATATTCGGTATATGGGAGACACTGGCCGGGGTGCAACAAAATAAATCTTAGTGCCCATCTACAATTTGATAAACCTACTGTCACTGGCTCTGTACACCAAACACAGTCACAGGGTAGATGAATGCTAACATAAAAACATAGAAGATTAGCTTTTGTATGTATGATTATATTGTCATTATTTATTGTAACCACATTTTGGCAATAAAAAATGTGCTCTCAACAATTTCCTCGCAACAGTTAAATTCTTAAAACGTCTTGGACCAATGGACCATAAGGTTGATTGATCGGACTCGGAGGAAGGTATATTCGGACTTGTGAATAGGCCCTTAATTAGGATCACTAGCCTAATGGTATGAACAGTCCGAAACTCAATTAGTTAGCACCAATCTCAATGGACACTGCAAACCCCTGCCCGCTTGATGCAGGGTAGCTGCAGCCATGTTGATCTGCAATGGGTGTCGGTCAAGCTGATTGGACCGATTGTCGTGCCTTCTTGTATCGGTAGATTAGAGATACCCATTAGTTTTTCTAAGTGGTGTTCATGTATTCATTTTGGACATCTGGAACCCGTTTGTACGGCGTGGCACCAGTTGGGACCAAACCAGGACACATGCCCTCTTCGGACTCAGTCACTTGATGAACTGGTGCCCACACATTCCGTTCATCGTCTGGACTTATCGCTCGAGGATTGAGGGTAATCCCGTTGTGCGGCGGCGACATCACCGAGTAAGGTGCCGATTGAATGATTGATGCCATGGTCCACGGACACGCGAGTGGCCAGTGCAGCTGTCCTCACAGCTTTGATGCTGTCAGCTGTGCCCGTGACAGGTGCGGCCAACACACCACCCCTGCTGTCCTGCTTCTCTGCTGCTCCTAGCTACTCCCTCCGTCCCAAATAAGACGGCGTTCTCGCTTCCAATAAATCACTGCTGATAATTTGAGTTTTGCTCCGGTGAACCCTCCAAAAAATCTTGCACACATCTTAAAGTAATTTAATATTAATTTAAAAAGTTTTAATTAATTAACCCACGGGCCCAGCCCTAACCATAGTCCATACCCGTGGCCGTGATGAACCCGGCTCATGCCCATCTATTTCGATTATTGCTTCTTTCGTGCAATCGGCAGCCGGGCACAGCACGGTGGCAAGGGAGGGGCGGCAGCAGCGCTGCAGCAGGGCTTGAGCAGTTGAGCATTCGACGCACAGGCCGGCAGGGCAGCCGCGCCGCTCGGCAGTCGGCACCACGGCTGAAGCCTTTTCCGCCTTCAGCGTTGGACGGACGGCGGCCACATTTCGCGGGTTGGGGACAGGGCGGCAGCAGTCAGCAGCGCAGCGAGGCTTCGGCTGGTCGCCTGCTCCATTCTTTGACGCTGGTAGCAATCGCTCCTGTTGCTACTCTATGGGTGGTCTCATTCTCACCTTCAGCAACTAGATTTACGACAAGTTGCATTTCATTTGCAACATAGTTTCAGTTGGCTAAGTGGACTAAAGGGTAGCATCCATTCATACCAGACGAGTCACTTAACAATTGATTATGAAGATGCAAAAATTACATGTCAAAATATTCGGTTATTGAGATGCATTGCCACATTCGTTCTGCTACTGCGTTCAATTAACATTGGCCTACGCGTTCATCAGCAGCTAAATCTCAGCGGGATCTCGGGGTTAACGCTTACGTAGGTTTTGATGCGGATGAACGGATCAATGGACCTCGTCCATGTTGCGTGGATCGATGATCGAACGAAATGGCGCGGCGCGGCGGCCTCCTAGCAGGCAGTAGGAGCCAACCGCGGCTTGCCACGGCGCTGAGCTGCCAGTTGGCCGGTTGGATTGATGGACAAACACACCGGGACAGTAATAGGAAGGATGAACGTAGCCGGGCCAGTGTGGGTATGGATAAGGTCAGGCCCATACGGGATTCACGGGTTAATTATCAATTTAAATTATTTATATACTTTAAGATCCGTGCAAAATTTTCTAGGAGGTCCATCGGAGCAAAACTCTTTTTATAAATAGTAAATATCATCAATTAGTATCATAATTAGTATTATCGGAAAGACCTTTAGATCTAGTTTTTTAACAAAATTATTTGAAAATATAAATATTATACGTATTTTCTATAAATCGAGTCAAACTGGTGGCACGAACATCCAAAACGTCATCCTTTTTGGGACGGAGCGAGTACACTCGTAGCACTGCAAATGACAGTGGCCGGTGTAGTGCTAGCTAAAACATCGTGAGCATGCAATTATTGGTCTCCAACTGCATCTTGTTGATGATACCTACTTGTCCAACTGAATATACGCGATGCCTGAACCTTCTTTATATATATGAGATCACATTCATTCAGACACCAGGCATTAAAACCAAACTGACACTGCACGCATGCACACACACGCACACATATTTATATATACTAGTCTGTGGGTGTGGGATCCTGCACTCATTTTCAGTAATAGGTGACAATGCAACTGCTGCATTGCATTTGTATGGATGATAGTATATTATACTAGGACGAAACGCGCGCTCCGCCGCGCGCGCAATTGAGTTACGCGCCTGTGGTTTTTGGGCCGACAACGACACTGTTTTGCTAGCCCTTTTTTTTTTTTTTTTTGGGGTTTGGTTTGCATGAAGGTTTTATTTACATGTGGTCTCACCCTCGGTATGTGTCGTGGCCGACGGGCTGGATGACTACATGTGCTGAATGATGACGGTATGTTCATGGACCTCGTAGGCTTCATAGTTTTGTTTCTTGGTATATCATTTTAGTATACAGTGTTAAGTAATCAGTGAACAAAATCACGTAGCATAAGCGACTGGATGACATTAAACTCAAATATGAAACTATACACAACATGTGGATGAAAAACTAAAAAGTCCTCATTCTCTCTGGAAAAGGACAAACACTTATTCATTATATTGGGACAATGGATCCTCTATATAAACTATTGGTGGAAGTTGACGGACCAAGGTACATGGAGTCACTCCGAAGTTTCGATCAGGTTACTGCCTTTCAAGGTTGATTCCACTGCCTTCTCTGATATGTGAGCCTACACCAACATAGTAAAAATGTCAGTTATAATGAACTGGTTCCATGGAATCTTCAGATGCTTCTCAAATCTTCTTTTTACCTTTTCTTAAGAGAGGTTTGTGAAGTATGATTGGCACAATGGCAGATTGTAGAATCATTTCAATGTCCTGAAGATCCTGATGCAAAGGGGAAGGAGACCTTATAGTTAGTAAATGTAGAAAGGAGTGGTAGAGACCTTATAGTTAGTAAATGTAGAAAGGAGTTGCAGCAAATATATGTAGGTAAAGGTGTGACTACATATAATTTTGAAGGCATTCAAAAAATGTAGGATAGAAAGGAGTGGTAGCAAACATATATAGGTAAAGGAGTGACTACATATAATTTTGAAGGCGTATGCAAAAAATTCTAGGACATTGATTTGGAATGAACTTGGTAGCCATTGTTTTTACTTGAAAGAATAAAGGCACAGAACAACTGCAGTATAGGATAAGAAGGCATGATATACCACAAGAATAATTTCTATTGATTCAATATCAAAGAATCAATCACCAATATCAAAGAATCAATCACCAATAGAGGTAGTTTTTTAATAGAAGTTTATTGTTTTTTACCTTTGATTTTTTTTTCTTGGGAGCACTTAGATGGGTAGTCCATGAAGTATGAACACATGGAAGGATGTCCCATTGACCCAGAAACCTCAGAAGAGCACAACAAAGAATAAAAATGATTACCAATCTGACCCTTTTTGATACCCTGGTGGTCTGGAATTAACAGTTGTAAAATATCTACCAAGTTGATATCTAAAACATGAAAATCTTGGGCAAAATTACATCATAGGCTACCAGTATGACAGCAGAAGGCCCAATAAATTTTATACTGAAATAAGTACATATGCAGAAGGCTGCTATTTTGACATTCGAAGATGGTGCACACTGAAAGGTTATGTTCTCTGAAAGCAAACAATAATGGCACATTTTGTTTTCATGTAAGAAGAAATAGCATATCTCCTTTTAGAACCCCAAAAGTGCCGACTTCATTCTCTAGTGGCTTGAGATAACAGCAGCACTGGAAGACTACATGCAGGCAAAAAATAGGTGCGTACCAACCTCCAGATTTATAGGTCACTATGCCACCTGAGGCACCTGCAGATTACTTCAACAGGCACATTCAGCTGTTTGGTTGTCGACTGCAGGAAGAATAGCAACTTGTTTGAGCATGTAGGATATTTCCTGAAAGCAAGAGTAGCAGCTAGTGTGTGGTATGAAAACAAAGAGCGGCATGCACAATTGCACATAGACAGAACGAAAGAGGATATAGGTCTATACATGTGATTTGTGAGGACTTAAGATAACTCACAAGGTGAAGTGGTATGGTCCTTATCACCTGAATCAGGAGGCCTTGCATTCTCATCAGGTGAAGTAGATGCACCACCTGAAGATGGTGAGGGGTGGGTAGATGTGGTTGAGGACATTCCTTCAACAAAGAAATCAGAATCCTGCATCCAAATTCAGCAGATAAAGCATCATAGGACCATATTATGCTTATGAAAGGGTGTCACTTAAACACTAAATGGCAATCAGCCGGTCACTATCGTTCAGCAAATTATCTGACAACATGGCAGGTATTCGTGCAAGGTCAGTTAGTCCAATAATAATTGTGTGAAGTATTCCATATATACAAATCTGTAAAGTATGGCATATCTTTCATACGCAGGGCCTAAACATCTACTTCCTTTGTTCAGGTACCTTGGATTTGCATTTGTTTCTTCACATAATGGTTACTGAAATCGATACATAATTACATAGAAAATGTGGTGAATTGGTATTCTTTTGGGTTACCTTGGACATGGTATACGTATAACTGCACTATCCATATAATGTTGTGTCTGAAAGGTTACTATACATATTAGCATAGATGATTTGAACAGAGCTGTACCAAAAATCATCATTTGTACAACATATATCTCCTCTCATGGTTGTATAAGATATAACATAGATTTAATTAATGGGACAAATTTAAGATATACTTAATAATCATTTTCCTAGTTTCTCTAGCTTGGGAATTAGCAATTGTACATCAAAGAGAAGAAGCATAAGTGACATGTTCAACATAAATAAACATAAAAAGAGTGAACCACCACTCCTTGGGCCACCAATTGTTTCGGCATTTACGGCTACTACATTTGTAGCCATGACCATATGGGGTGGTGCATGGCAAGCACCAGCATGCTTGGTTTGGAACTACACATCTGATCTTTGCTCGAATATGGATGTACCTATTGGACTGCATAATAATAGGAGATTGGCTTTAGAAGGCTTCTGTTTGGTGTGGACAAAAAGCACACACAGACACATAGATATTATGTGGATTACGAAATTTGGCGAGTTCATTGACTGTAACTATTGTTACGGTAATCTGTGAAGGACGTAGGGCATACTAAATTGATTCCAGGTAGCCTTCAACACTGTCAAGATTATAGCTGTGATAATGGAGTTTTTAAAATTAGCATAAGCACCTATAGTAAAATACAAATCAGTATGTACGCATTCCTTAATGAAAAGGCCCATGGAAGTGTGTGATCTGCATAGAACCTAGACAATGAAGCACCTTGGATAGATAGTTACCTGTGTACGAATGCAGAAATGCATTACAGACGCAATAGAACCAACGTTGGACCATAACCTGAGGTGCAAACGCAGGTGGCTGTCATTGAAGCAGGCATCAGTTGGACATTAAGCAAGGTCTTGTGGATCCGAACAGCACAACAGGCAGGTACAATGGCCATAGAGGAAAGGCACTGAGGTGGAAAGGGGAGAAGGAGAGCGTAAGTACCTATGGTACGATGAGGGAGTCCAAGGTGACGCCCAGCACAATTTGGGCTGCAGCGAGAGGAAGAAGAATTGTGGATCCGGCGTCCTCATGGCTTTTGCCTCCACTTGCCTTGCCGCCTAATTTTGGGAGGTCGGGTTTGGTTCGGGCAGAGGCAGACGGTGCTCCACACGCTGGCCGACGCCGCCCGCGCCCGACGGCGCCGCCCCACCGCGGCAAAGGTCATGTCCACCAGCGTCACGGCGCGGGTGACGCAGTCCGCAGGCAGGGAGGCGGGTGCTCCACGCGATCCCCACCGCCGGCGCCCGCGTGAGGGAGAGGAGGGGCGGCTGGTCGCGGCGCGCCAGATCTGGCCCCCATGAGGGAAGCCGCGGGCGGTGGTGGCATTCTCCTGGGCGAAGGAGGACGTCCCGCCGGTGGAGGAGGTGCGGCGGCGGCGACCTTTGACGCCGGAGGAAGCCACGGGCACCGCACAGGGACCGCCCACGCTGGGGGGAGGGAGGTGGCCGCGGCCTCGCGGGGCGCCGCCCGCACCGGACACGCAGGGGAGGTGGCCGCCGCCCCTCGGCCGCCCGCAGTGGCGGCTAGGGTTTCATTGACCGCGCGCGGGTCGCCGAAAGGAGTGGAGGTCGGGAAGCCGCGGGGCGGCGGCTTCGGGTGGCTCAGCCGCGCCGCCCGCGGGCGTCAGTGGCCACCGGCTGGACGCAGGCACGGCACACCGCCGCGTGCCGAGGGCGTCGCCGGAGCCGCCCATGTCGGCAGATAGAGGGAGAGAGAAGAGGAGAGAGGCGATGAGAGGTTCGTGGGGAGGAAGGAACGGCAAAGGGACAGAGTGAGAGAGGAAGAGAGAGGCGAGGAGAGGATGGTTTTTTTCCTCGACGGGTGCATGCGCGTGGGGCCTAGCAGCTCAGTGCGTGTGGGGCCAGGAGCAACGGGAGGACGCGAATCCTTCCCCCGATAAGGATGTACATATGTTTGTGTAGGACTTGAAGGCATCAGGAATTAGCACTCATTTCTAAATGCAGGGGCTGCATATTAAGATCCAATCTGGACCTACTTCCGTCCCAAATTAAATGTCGTTTCCGGTTTTCGTGTCACAAGTTTGACTCGATTTGTAGAAAATACGTTTAATATTTATGTCTCCGAATAATTTTGTTAAAAAACTAGATTCAAAGATCTTTCCGATGATACTAATTATGATACTAATCGATAATATTTATTATTTATAAAAATTACCGGTATATGTTTCTCGGGAAGCGAAAGCGACAGTTATTTTGGGACGGAGGGAGTACTTGTCAGTGATCTGCTGTATTGTTAGCAATCGAGGAGGATAAGAGGGATTCAGAGTTAGGCGGGGAAGCAAGCAAGGGACGGAGAACAGATGAATCTCATTCAAGTTTAAGCAGAGTTGATACAATGCGAATGAATGATCGCTTTTCAGCGTTCAGGCGTACATAAAGGCAGAGCCGTGCTTGACTCGCCAACCTCTCCTCACTCGTGATTCCATTCTGGGCCGTAGTAGCGGGCGTTCTTGGTCTTGGGCCTGACGCCACGGCCGAACTGGGATGCTTGCTCAGAACTTGTGCCGTCGTCTTGACGTTCCTCTTCCTCCGTCAGGTGAGATGTAGTCCTGGTGCTGACATGTATGTCAGATGCAACGTGTATGCAGCCGGTTGAACCCCTAAGTCGTTCACAACCTCTTCGGATCAACGAGATTCTTAGGCATTGCACTGCATTGCATTCAAGATCAAAGAGGCATTTTCTATAACCATAGGCATGGAAGGCGCCAGGATTTGGACTCGTGAAGGATGTTCTCAATCTGTCCAGATCACACCATACCATCTGTAGCATGTTGAATGCTGCACCCAGTGAAGTATGCTATGTGCAGCCAGCTCAGCCTCCTTGACTCATGATCTATCTGCAAAGACGCTCAGTGGTGCTGTAGTCTGCACCACCAGAACTAAACACAGTCAACAAGGTAAGATGATGGTTAGAGATCTGTTTGTCAGTACTGATTACCATTGGAAGATCGTAAAGTTATTCACATGTAAACAGTTTCCACCTGTATTTCTCTGTGCACAAGATACCATCATTTGAAAAGTTTTACCCCTGTGTAAATTAACATTGTTTGGATAATTGTGTATGCATCCCCAGACCCCAGTGAATAAACCAGCACATGAATTGGATCCAGTCTCTCAAGTTCTGTAATTAATCAAAAGAACCAGCAAGGAAACAGCGTCAATCACATGTCTGAACTTTTCTTTCGCATCCAACAAGCACCTAGGAGATTAGCAAATTCTGTCTACCAGCAAAGCTACAAAAAGAGTTCCACATTGAAAAAAGGTAGATCAGCCAAAAACATGGGGTTTGCTCCTCGTGTGACCAACTGGCCGCATGCAAGTACAGAAACCAAAATCCCTGTCTCCCATTAGAAATTTCATTGAGCACTGGAATTGAAAGCTATTCGCTCCTTCCACCGTCGTTGCAAACAGCCTACGGACTTGTTAACAGGTTCTGCAGCTCTCAGTTTCGGATATTACATTCTTTCAGTATCCTGATTAATTCTTCACAAAGCCATGCACACAAGGTTTCTGAACGTTAATTTGGGCCCGTGTATCCGCGCGTGCGCTGCAGATTGATCAACTCCGCCCCGCAGCCGCCGCCGCCTCCGTAGCCGCCGCCGCCTGACCCCGTTCCTCTCGCCTCCGGCCTCCTGCCGGTGGAGAGGAGGAACGGGGGTCCATCGTTTTAATCGATCTACTGTTTCGTAGAGTCTGAGTCGAGTCCATCTAGGTCTAGGGTTTGCTCGCCGCCGATGTTCGGGCGGCGGTTAGGTTTTGCCGGAGGATAGACGGACCATCGGCGGTAGGAATAATTTCTTCCAGCATCTTCCGTTCTCCGATGGCGATCTACTCCGACGTCAACGGAGAGGCTGGGGAGACCTGTCCAGGAGTCGAGGGTCGGCGCATCGTTGTCTTCTTCAGGTGATGATGGTGTTGACCCTGTTAATCTCGAGGAAGATGTTCTTTGGTGAAAATCTGAGGTTTGCTCGGGTTGCCGGCGATGGAATCGAAGGATGCGTCGTGGGTGCGGGAGTTGGCCGATGCGTCTGGGAGGCAGTGTCGGCTGATTCGCCTAGAAGTAAGTCCTCCTCTGCGGCCTCCACCTTGTGGAGTTTGGCTCTGGTGTCCGACGATGATTGGGAAGCGGCTTCGATGGCGGTGACGAACGGACCTCTGAAGGCTTCGAGGAAGACGAACAGAAGTTTTAAACTTCTTTGTAATTTTCCTTTTCTTTGGAGTCCTGTTTGTAAAAGGGCCGGTGTAATGCACTAAGATCAATACATGTTCCTTCTCAAAAAAAAAAAAAGGTTTCTGAACGTCAAGGACACTACAATTTCGCTGGCATGGTTAATTTATTTAGTCCCCTCCCTTATAGACACCATCGGGGTAATTAACTTGTAAGCACATACACAGCAGTGCCGGATCTAGGATTTTAGTATAGGGTATGCCGCAGTAAAATTTTCTTATATCAACCTCTTTAATTAAGCAAACAAAATGCGTGGATAACTAAAAATCCCAAACCAAGAACCATAAAAAAAATCACCTAAAGTCACCATTCACCAAAAAAAATTACACAAAACATCAACCACCAATCAAAAAAAAAATTCTGAATCAGGCTTGATGCCACGACGGTTGACCAGATGCTGCTGTCCGCCAGCCGCGCGCAGCCGCTAGCCCACCGCGCGTCCATGCAGGAAAGGGAGGGCGAGGATCGGAGAAGAAGCTATCCAAGGGAAGTAGTGAAGCCGAGCGCCGTCGCCGAGGCCGAGTGTGGGGAGGTGAGCGTGATTATGCTCTGCGGTGCTTGGTATCAGGCTAGTGGCCTATCTGCCTAAAGTGCCTACTATGTGATGATGGGACTGGCCCATAGCAGAAGTCTACTAGTGCGCTCTCTCTTCAACCACCGTCTCCGCGTGGCTCCGTGCGGACGCTCGGGACTCCAGTTCTAGGACGAACAGACTGCGATGCTAGGGCGGCAGCTGCTTCCGTTGCTCGTGCCAGGCTAGGGTATGCCGCACCATACCCGTGCCACCCACTGGCTCCGCCTATGATACACAGTTAGAGTTTCAGCATGTCTTGCTATTGTTGAGCTCTCTGACGGTTTTCATTGTACCCTGTGTATGTAGATGGACTGGAACACTGCATGCATATGGTTGTGCACAATAGTCCAGCATAATTCGTCTTCAAGTACTTGTCTGAAAATCCCAGCGCAGGTTGGGCAGAACTTCAGTTCCGGCACCATTATATGTGGAACTGACATTAATTATCTAAAAAACGTGTGGGATTGATAGGAAGGACAAGCCATGGCTTCAATGTACCTATATAGTCCTATACCAAGACCACGCATGGGCCTCTTCTATGTAATATGAGCTCAAGCTCACTCAGATGCCACGAACAAAACCCAAGCTAGCACATATATATGCAGCATAATTCAGCACCCATTTCTGCAGTGAGAGTTGCCAAACTGCACTGCATTTGTAGGTACGAATGAGAGGTTTGTGTAGGAATCGAAGGCATCAGGAATGATTATCAAGGATCTTTTGTGGATGCTGGTTGTTTTCCTATATACACCATCCAACATTCCTACGTATCAAGGAACCCATCATGACTTGGGTGCACTGGGACTCAACCTCTGTTAGTGCCAATTCGTTCATCCGAATCTTGCCGTGAGGTCTCCTGGACCTCATGCTCGATCGTGACGAGGAGGGAGTGCCGGATTGGTGGATGGATCAGAGAAAACGGGTTCACCAGGACCATCGTCCCACCTTTGACAGCATGCTGATCTTGCTCGCGTGGTCGCTGTGGAAGGAGAGGAACAATCGAGTCTTCGTTCTGCAGACTGGCAACAGCGATGGCGGTGGCGGAGGTATTCAGAACATTGTCGCTGAGATCGGGGACTGGGTTCAGGCTGGTTTCCGCAGTCTGTCGTTGCCGCTCTGGTCGTGGTCGTAAACCTCGTTTGCCGTATAGTAGTAGTCTGTGCGTCTCTGGACTTCCGTCGGGTCGGAGAGATGGCCACTCGTTAACTCCGTCGCCGGCTTTTTTAACTTTATTCTGTGTTTCTTTTCCTCTTAATCAAAAACAGGCACAAGCCTAATCGTGAAAAAAAATGAAGACACTGAGTTCCTTGTTGGATGATGCATGCCTCGTTTTTGTTTTCCTTTATTCTTATGGTGGCCAGGTTTTCCCATGTATACCATACTTTATTATGGAATAAAAAAAACATTGCAATAATGGTTTTTTTTATTTTTTTGCAGTGGCTTAACTCAGTTAGTAAATCACAGCAAGACTGCGTGAGCAATTTTTTTTTTTTTGAGCTCATTATAAGCTTTCTTTTCCTTTTCAGATAATGATGAAAAGCGAAACAACCGGCCATTCTCCCAAACCCAGGGGAGGACTTATTGACAAACTTATCTTAAATGTGTAAAAAAAAAAAAACATCCATAGGAAACACAAAAAATACATCAGCGTAGCTAAGGCAAGCTTAATAAGGCAAATTTCTTCTTAATGCCACTAAGCTATTGTGCTTCTTTGAACACTACATAGGTATGTTTTAATTTCTCGAGAGCCAAATAGCCAATGGAAAGAAGCTGCTCTCAAATTTCAGGGCAGAAAAATCCAAACCTACTCCTTGCACAGGTAGCACTCATTTTGGAGATCCAGATGAAAACGTGGGCTATCATGGCTCCAAGGGTGCTTGAAAATTTTCAAGTGGGTTACATGTGTTCCTGAAACTCCAGTTGCTAGCCTGAGCAGGTCCAACGAAAAGCTCTGCACCAAACACACACAGCCAATAAGTAATATAAAGAATAATGGTAACATCATATACAAAATATCCTTCTATTGATGAGTGAATCCGCTCATTAAATCGATATATAGAATCAGCATTATATATATCATATGAGTGCGCTTTCCTGAACCTTGATGTATGCCGCACCATAGTTGATTGATTCTCACATCGATGGACACGAATGGCACTAGAGTATTAGCGTGGCACCCAGATGAAATTAACATTACACTGCATAGGATTAGAGGGCAGCAGGAAATTTTCCTTGAGATGTATGGCGAGCAAAGGCGCCAACAAACTCATGAGAAGGAACGCCCAATTCAAATATCTCTGATGACAAATCGTTTTGCTTCCCATGATCTTCTTTAGCTGTTCTCTTGTCTGCAACTGCACAGGCTTGGAGTTTATGACGATTAACCTGCATTAAATTGCTTCCCTGTATTGTGGTTCCTCTTCCTGGAACATCCAGACCCAAAGAGGGCTCATGTTACAGAATTGTTAACGAGTCTTCAGGCAGCAGCTGTGTGAGTTTGTTTCTTGATCAATCCGTCACAAAAAATTTTCAATGTTCTTGATCATCATTTGCTCTTGTTCATGGAAGATGTCTCTAAACGATGAGCGTATATACTGAAATTTTCGATGCAAGCAGCAAGTCTTCTGAATTCAGCAAGAGTACTTCATCAATTTCTTTCTTTTTTTTTTTTTTTCTTTTGAGCAATACTTCATCAATTTCCTGTCAGAAAAAAAGAAAGAAATTGATGAAGTAACGGTTATATGGGCCAAAGGCCACCTAACATTTGCAGATATCGTTGAAGGGAACAGGCCCAGCTAGCCCAGCCCAGCCCAGCGCGACGAGGAGAAAGCAGAGCAAGGGCCTCCAGCTCCGGCTCCGGCAGCCCAGCCTCCGATACCACCACCCAGGATGGATCTCCGGCGCACCGCCGGATCCCTCGCGCTCCGCGCCGCCGCCGCCTACCTCCGCCGCCAACGTCCCCATCCTCCTCCCCCACTGGCCGTCGCCGCTTCCGCCCCCGCCGCCGCCCCTGCTCACATCCGCAGCCCGCTCGCCGCGCACTGCCGGCACTTCGCCGCTCCGCCGGGTACTCAGGTAGGCACGCACCCCTCTTCGCTGCTGCTGCCTCCGTTCATTTCCCCTTCCCTGCTGCCCCGCCTCGTGACCTCGCAGAGATCGTGGGCGGCCTTGTGCTGATGATGTCTTATGTTCCGTGATTCCGTCTCGATTTTGAAGGTCAATAGGAAGCGAGACAAGGAGGAGGATGAAGGCCCCCGCATGAACAACGCCATCACCGCTCCTTTTGTCAGGCTCGTCACGGATGAAGGCCACAGCGTTGTTCCCCGGCATGAAGCCCTGCAGCTTGCGGCCAGGATGGAAATGGACTTGGTTGAGGTACACCGTCTTCCGTTCCATATGTGCTTCTCTTGGATTCATTTTGCTTGCTCATCACCTCTGCTTTTCCCTAACCATCCATGTTGCATATTGTTATGGTAGTGTTGGAGTAATCCGATTCCTGCAGCCAATTGATATTGCTTATAGCAGTACCAAATATTAGATAGTCTGATATTACAGACTTCGTGTCACTTATGAGTTCCACTTCACATAGTAAGCATGTCCTGCACTCTTGCTGTTGTATATGAAAGAAATAATAAAAAAAAACTTTCTTGTAATAACAAAGATAAATAAAATGCGTGTCTTTTGGTGTGTTAACCTTCATGGATGTTCTCTTTTCTTCCTGTACTTTTGGATGTGATATGAGACGTTGCAATGCATTCTAGGAACCCATCTTTCCTTGTACTATTTTCCCTGAATGTGCTGTTGTTGTCAACCTTGAAGCTATACAAGCCTCCTAATTTCTTCCTATTATACTTAAATTATCTTCATGCTCATGGTTATCTTCTTGTGCAGGTCGACAGACAATCAAAACCTCCTGTATGCAAAATCATGGATTTTCACAAAGAGAAGTATAAGAAAGAAACCAAGGTCAAAGAACGCATGAAAACCAAGGTATTTTACACTTGTACTGTGAACTTTATCTCTCCTTTTCAGCCATAGGAATTAGAATTGTACATCAATACCACTGCACTTTCAGTCATATGGTTATCCAAGTTATGCAATGAATATAGCTGTATTGTCATATCTAAAGTCCATTTTATTTGGCTAGTTGTAACCTAACAGTTCATTGCATCTGTTTAACTCTGTCCTACATGTAACTTTACTCTTGTAGGTTTCACCCTTGTACCAATAGGATCTTTATTACAAGTAATAGATAGGTTCAAAATTTTCATGAAAGTACCTGCCATCTGTTTAGATGGATCACTGTTCAGATATCTGTTCATGTCTGCACAATTTGTTCTCTACTGGGTGTAATCACGGTTGAATGAGTGAAAACAACGAGAATTTTTGGACACTCTTTTTTAGGTGGGCCATTGTTAACTTCTGCAGTATTTGAGCCTTCTAATTAGTATAAGCATTTAAGCTCAGATCTATGCAAAAGACAGTTAACTATTATCTCCAACCATAGGTGTCTAATTCTTGCATAAATTATATCATATTGTAGACCTATTCTGCTTGTTTCTAAACATTGGATCTGTGCCTGATTTTTTGCAGTCTGCTCTTGTTGTACGTAGTGGGGAGAACAAAGAAGTGAGATTTAAGGGCAAAACTGTGAGTATTTTCTTCTATTATTTAGGGGACTGCAACCTATCTCGTTGGCAATAACAGTTTATCAGGTTTTGATATAGTCACATGGAGACTTTATTGGCACCTTCTAACTGCTTGTTCGGCCTGCTTCAAGCTTATATTCTGTTTTTTCTTTTCAGATCTAATATACTAATGCCTAGTTGAACTTGTCCCACTTTTCTGAGGCAAATTTTTGAACAGTTGCATTTGAAAATGTCACCAGTTATATGCACTGTGATCATTATGAAGACCTTGTGGCATGAATCTTTATTGACAAACATTAGCTTTTGTGTGCAGGAACTAAAAGATTTGATGGTGAAAGCAGATGGGATTACCAGATTAATGGAGCGGGGTTACAGGGTGAAGGTGAGCTTGTCTTCTTTTTCAGTTCTGCAAATACCCATTGACAGCCCAATGAATTGCTGTTTTTTTTTTCTATCAGATCAATACACAGGAAAACCTTTTGGTTTTTTTAAATTTCTAATCAATTATATCTTTATGACCTCTTGTTTACATTTCCCCTTGGATTCATATAATTAACTTCTGACACCAGAGCAATAGACCTTATATCCTGGAAAAACAAAGGGAAATATTTGTGCTCTGTTCTAGATGTTGGTGCCATCATCTATTCTTTTTTCTTCTTGCACAGTGATTTATATAATTGGCTTTTTTATTCCAAAGGAAAAACTTTGGGTTTTGGTTGTTAACATTTATTTCATTATGTTTGCTGCACAATCCCAAACAGATTTATGTACGTAGAAACAAGGAAACTAAATAGTACATAGTGATAATAAAAAGGGGAATCATGTGGATGTATGTCTTGCTTGGTTCAGCCTCAGATTTTATGTCTGTTATTTTGTATAGCTTGAGTTGTTTCCTTTTTTATGCATTTTGTGTGGCTGAGGGTGGGATCTGGTATTCCTGATGTAATTCAGAATCAATTCATTATGATCAGAATAGGATTAGGGTTACACTGACTCTTACTCAGATGGCCTCTGAATGGCCATGCCTATATCTATTTCCCAGTTGGACTGGGTGTTTTGGATTTAGCCAACTGAATCCTCAGCTATCCTGTTCAACATATCTGCAATTTGTATTTGTAATCATATGCATATATTTATTCCAAATTTTCAAGCTGAACTCTGAAAATCAAATTGTCCTTCCTGTTTGACAGTGCATGGCCATGCCCTCAGGTAATGAAGGAGAAGATTTAGGAACACCACTATCTCGGTTATTAGGACTTGTGAGTACTCTACCCCTTATTTTTTCCCTGTTGCTGATTAATCAAATGCCATCAATTCCATTTTGAGATTAGTTAAGTTCATGGTAACATGTTAAAGGCTGCTGTCAGTAAAAGCTCACTTCTTTCAGTAATTCCCGTCAATTGAACAGATAAAAGATGTGTGCATCGTTGAAAGTGGGCCACACTTGGACTCGAAGCATGCATATGTTATTGTCAGGCATGTGAAGTTTGCATCAAAGAAAGGTGGGAAGAAAGCTAGCCAGGCCATGGAAGAATCCGAAAAAGGAACCTGCAGTGCTGTCCCCGAGTCACCTGTTGGTAGCAATAGCAAAGACAAGACAGTTGGAGATGGTTTAGGAAAACCTGATGATCATACCATCTCTGCTGCCCAAAAAGAGGGGCACGATAGAGAATCTAAAAGGGACTTGAATTGGTCAAAACCCAACCCAGGGGCTGGGGGCAACAGAACTAATCCTGGCCAGTGGGGACCACAAGCATCTGAACGTGGACATGGCTACAAGGATGGGCAACCTGGCATGGAAAAGCAAGAGAGTAACGAGCAAGATCAGGGTCCTGTTGAAACCAACAGATACGCTGCTCGGAGGCAGTCAATAAGAGGAGACAACAACCGAGGCTTCAACCAAGGAAGACCCCCTCAAGATGATAGAAGGAATGAAAATGGAGGTCGTTATGACAACCAGAGACCTCCAGAACAGCAGCATAACCGACCACTACCAAGGTTCAACCAAGGTGGATTACCACAAGATCCAAGGAACGAAAGGAGAGGTCCTTCTCCACTGAATAACAACCAAAGGCCAACAGCAGGTGGTGGTGATCCTAATCGACCAAGCAAGAGTTTTGGGATCTTCAGTAGTACTCAGAAATCTGGATCATCTGAGCAGAGGAAGTCGGATGGTACTGGTAAGCCTGGTAATACTGACCTGCCTAAAAGCTTTGGGATTTCTAGTTCTAGGAAATGAGGTAGTCAAGGGTTCTACAGAAGAGGACTCTGGATATTTAATCTGGCACAATGGATCAAGTCCTAGTCGAAAGGTTCATCAAACCTGCAGACATGGATGGGGTTTTTTGGTGTTTTATTTAGTAGTAAGCATTCATGAACGATTGGAGGTCCATTCAGCCTCAGCAGATGTGTTGTTTTGATGATGAAAAAGGGATCGGTGATAAGGAAGTTTTGAGAAATATACATTTTGTCATAAGGTGGTCTTAATTAATGTTGACAAGCTAAATTGCTGTCGTTGTCTCGTTGGAAGAATTATTACTGTGTACTGATGTATTGAAAATACA